>JAOVYX010017731.1:0-21594 GCA_035668315.1 Drosera spatulata | reverse complement strand
AGTCACTGACTAGTCCGCCTCAGGATATTGGCTTGATGCTACCCCAAACAGCTCCTCCAGCCACAGGAGTTGTTCCCATCCCTTCCGCGTCTGCATCTACTTCTGCCAATCTGTTTGGTGATCCATTCGGGCAACCACCTCCTCTTTCACGGACATCTCCAACGGTTGTGGGGGCTGGAGTGACAGCGGGGCCTATCCCTGAGGACTTTTTCCAAAATACTATCTCGTCTCTCCAGGTGGCCGCCTCTCTTCCTCCTGCTGGAATTCTGATTTCAAAACTGGACCAGAACGCCCAAGGACTTGGAGGCAACCAGGGAGCGCCGGGCCAAGCTACTCAGCAACCTGTAGCACAGATGCATCCTGTTGCTGGCATTGGTCTTCCTGATGGTGGTGTTCCTCCTCAAGCAAGTCAGCAACCTGTGGCACAGATGAATGCCGGTGTTTCACTCCAACCGGCAGCTTTTCCGAGCCAGCCCCATGTTCAAACTGCTCAGGTTCCGGCTCAGCCTCTTGATCTTAGTTCTCTGGAAGGTCCTGGTTCAAGAAATGCAGAAAAACCTGCCACTCAACCAACTCCTCAACCAACGTCTGTACGTCCTGGACAGGTGAAAATTGCTTTCTAGTAGTTATTTTAAATATCACTAGGTAAATAACTTTACATGTGCGTGAAAAAAAGAGGGTAACTTACTGAGAAATTAGAACTTATTGTATGAACAGCAAGACACACAAACACCGACACATGCAACTTTTCTGGAAGTTGTTTTTAATTTTGTCTGGTTTGTGTCATTATGTGTCTTCTAGGCCATCCTTTCTGTTAACGATGGTTCTTATTTGGTTCATGGTTCGACAAACAGGTTCCCCAAGGTGCAGCTGCTCCCGTCTGTTTCAAGGTGGGACTTGCACACTTGGAGCAGAATCAGCTTTCAGATGCTCTGTCATGCTTTGATGAATCGTTCCTGGCATTAGCCAAGGATCAATCACGTGGTTCTGATATTAAGGCTCAAGCGACTATCTGTGCTCAATACAAGGTCGCCGTTATGCTTCTGCAGGTACTGTGCATGACTGTAAACTTTCAAAGATCCCAGATAACTATCTGTTGATCATAAATCGATGTTTACTTGCCTTGTGGTTGCTTTTTCTCCATTGAGTTTGAGAATGCTAATCATTTCTTGTGCCGCAGTATTCATGACTAATGAAACCTGTTTCTTTTCTGTGTTAACTATTTTGTGTGTGTTCTCATCGCTCTAATTCCGTCCCACGTAGCACTGCTTGACCTATATGTAATCCAAGGTACACACTGTTCTTTATTAACGTCTCTATGAATGAACATCTAGGAAATTGGGCGTCTACAAAAAGTGATGGGTCCTGCTGCAATTAGCGCGAAGGACGAAATGGCTAGACTCTCTCGCCACTTAGGTTCACTGCCTCTTTTGGCGAAGCATAGGATAAGCTGCATCAGAACCGCCATAAAGAGGAACATAGAGGTGCAAAACTATGCTTATGCCAAGCAAATGCTTGATCTCCTATTATCAAAAGCGCCTCCAAGCAAACAAGAAGAGTTGAGGAGCCTGATTGAGTTGTGCCTCCAGAGAGGCTTAACCAACAAGTCCATTGATCCAATGGAAGATCCTTCTCAATTTTGTGCTGCCACGCTTAGCCGGTTGTCGACCATTGGGTATGATGTGTGTGATCTCTGTGGTGTTAAATTTACTGCACTTGCGGCACCTGGATGTATTGTATGTGGAGTGGGTAGCATCAAAAGATCTGATGCGCTTTCTGGACCTGCTCCTACGCCTACGCCATTTGGTTGAGGTCAGCCTCATTCCCATTCTGCTCCATGATTTGTGTGTTCGGGTCACGATTTTTTGTTTATGAACTCAGTAGATAGAAAAATTGGGAGATCGGGTTGTTCTTCTATGTTAATAGATTGGATTCCTCTGCGACAGATAGGTCTTGTATATTGTATTATGTCGATTTTGATTCAATTATAGTGATATGCATGTGTATAAATCGTCTTCAATGGCGTCTAAACATGACAGTGTTCATTATTGTTATGAGATACTGGGTTCTGATGCTTTAGATATGTTTTCTTGGTTCACACTGAACAGAAAACGAAAGCCATCCGGGAATGCTAGGTTTTCTTCCATGCCTGATGTTCTCTGCAAGTTCAAAGTTTGCTTTAGGCCCGATATGGTGCGCTCATATGTTGTACATTACTCTCATTTACTTGTGCTGAGACTTGTTTTTCCTGGAACTCGAACTCCCTTATCCAGATTACAGGTGGATTCTATGTGTTTTTTCGATAATTGTCCTCTGCCAAACGCCCACTTCAACAGTTGATAAGCGAGACGCCGTAAATGTCCATTCTTTTTCTTATTGTCGATCGTTATTGTACATAGGCGATATATCTTGCCAAATCCGATGAGTCGGAATGTCGCTCATTTTAACCAAGAAAACGGAGACGGCTCACATGTGACAGCTTACCTGGTTCAAGTACCAGCTATAGTATAATGATAGGGCCACCAAAACATAGCTTGAGAAACTCGCCAATGCCTTGAAACTCTCAGCTTTCATTGTTTGCCGGACAACTTCGTTAAAGTACCGCCATCGGCCAGTTAATTTCATTCATAACTTGTAAGTCATAAGCACTCGGCTTACGATACATATCGGTACGAGTTTTGTTGTTGTTGAACTCTTGGTGCATCGTCATGATCACCTGAACTAGTGACACGGTAATCAAGATTCGTTGTAACTGTTACATTAATAGAAGGATAGGTTGTCCGAAATATACGCGACGTAACCAAATATTCGATATTTTTGAATGGAAAACGTGCTGGCACTAAGCTGACGGACCCCGCTTTCAATTGTTTCCTCTGGCAACGGCACCTCACAAATATAATAATAACTCTACATCTAAGGTCAAATTTCAGGCTTATTATGAACCCAAGATTTGGATCCAATTATTGATAATCAGTGCAAGTTTTTTCTTTGAAAGGTATATCATCCCTTTTGTTTATCTGATCTAAATGCCTTTATCATTCACATAATTTAACGGATCGTGAATCGATCTTATCTGTTCTGATGATAAATATCCCACGTCAAGCGAGCCATATATAGAGAAGATATACTAAGACAATCATTCGTGATAACTTCATAAATAAAGTAGTTGTTATTGGATTATATATATGGGAATTTTTTTGCTGGCGTACAACTACCACAGTTGTTGGTATATGATGTGATCAATCATGATACATATGCATAGAAATGCATCCATGTTGAGGACCAGAAAGAGACAACCACATGGATGTCATGACATAGAGAAAATGGCATCTATTCTCGCAACTTTCAGGTCAAGTCACTCTTGCCTTTTTGAGAGGGATTCTTCAGTGTATTGTGCACCAAGCCCATGCCACTGCATATATGCCTACATTTTAATGCATATGCTTGGAGACTTTGTTGGTCCATATATGAGAAGTTCCATGGTCACATTGTTGGTCCATCTAGGTGGATTAATCTTGGTTAACTTATAAGACTTGGATACTTTGTAAATGGTGAGTGTTTCGGCACAACGAGGTGACCTCATAGATTGAATCGTCGAAAGTGGTAGTTTGTTAGTTCATGAAGTCGAGCGTCACCTAATGTGCATATGAAGGATGACGATCATGCCTAAAAAGCGACGATTCTTTTATCCCATACTATAAGAATGACTCTGGCATTGGCACAAACTATGCATCATCTCTAATGCAATGCAGTTTCCACCTTTATACTGATAGTCTCATCCTCCTCCTCATGTTAAGCTTTTCCTCCGAGATGACTCTATGATGAGATTACCGTATAAAATGATCATATCATTTATCAATAAGGTCAATCTCCATAAATATGATGAGAATATATATATTTTCAACTATAAATGTCGTGATCATCTTGACGGAGTGACAAACTCTTCCTTCCCTAATCTATCTTCCATCCTCCATACATAAGTTTCACATTAGACATCAGTTCATCACCACCTAACAAACAGCAAAACCAAACTATCAAGATTGGCAAATCTCAATTCCACTTCTCACTTGCTTTGCCAGCACCACTTACACATATATACAACAATGAACAAGACAAAGACAGAAACTAGCTAGAATAGTCATCTTCTTCTGCTAGTGCTTTTATACTTGTATGGTACCATCTCACAAGTTTTTGTGTTCTCTTTATGTCTCCTCTCTGAACTCACCACTCATCCCAAGAACCACCACTTCGTCTTCAACTAAAAAGTTATACTTTTACTATACTATAGAACTCTTGTACCATACAATATGACAAATCATTTTAAGTTTAATTATTTGAATAAGTGTACATAGTTTTGTATGGAAAACATGGAATGGAACCGAAATCTGGGGATTTCTGTTCCTGGGTTTTGCTTTCAGTTCATGCTTTCCCGCTATGGTTTTCATCATTTTGAGTAAATAGTAAGCAAATTTTGTGTTGCCATTTCAATACCCATTCGTATATTTGTGGTTGAATTTTCTCCATTGGGTTTAATAATTGATTTCATTGCTGGCTTCTCTCAAATTTCCAGGTAATTGATCATTTTTTTAATCAAAAAAAAATTGAGAAAAAGAGAAGAAGAATTCATTCTCAATGAGTAGCAGAGCACGCACGTCTCATCAGCCAATGAAGCCTCCTCCGCATCATCATCGTCTTTGGGTATATATTTTCTCTGTTTTTGTGCTTTCAAGTTCCATTTTTTATGAGTTGGATCATCATTTTTTCCTCAAGAAGGTCTTGCCTTTTTTGATTTATGCTTGAAAAAGCAATCCAATTTGAGTTCTTGAGATATGGGTTTTGCTTTTTGGACAGAAATCTGAACTGGGTTTTGATTATTTTCTGCATAGAAGTGAAGTTCCTTGATCAATTTGTGTCATTGATCATGCTAAAAAAATTCTTCAATCTTTGAATTTTGTGCAGGATCAGAGGATGGAAATGCAGGGGAAAAGGCAAGCAGCAGAATCTGATAAAGCAGCAACCACCAGTGGCAGAACATCAGTCAGAGAACGGAGATTGGCCTTAATGCAAGATGTATGTAATTTATTGTTTTCCCTATCTTCCTCGTCATCTGGGCCTTAAAGTCTCACTCGGGGTGAAATGGTCATGACGAAAATGATAATGTTTTCGTATCTTTGATGTTGTTGTGGGTGATGATTAGTTGGGATGATGTGAATTAACAGGTTGATAGGCTGAAGAAGAAGCTTAGGCATGAAGAGAATATCCATAGAGCATTGGAGAGGGCGTTCAACCGGCCTCTTGGAGCTCTGCCTCGCCTACCGCCATATCTCCCTCAAAATGTCAGTTACATTCTTATATGATCTTAAATCTTGATTGTGTCCAAATGTTGAACATAAATAATGAGATGCGATTCAGGTTGGGACGATACTGCTATTCTGCTGTGATTGATAATGTGAATCCATTTACTATTATTGAGATTGCAGACTCAGGAGCTTTTAGCCGAGATAGCTGTGTTGGAAGAGGAAGTTGTCAGGCTTGAAGAACAAGTGGTGAACTATAGGCAAGGGCTATACCAGGAAGCGCTATACATATGTTCCAAGACGAGAGTAGAAAACCCTGTTGATTCGTGCAAGCTATTGTGGAATAAACCTTTGAAACATGAAAGATCGAGATGGAGAGAGGATGTTGATTTGGCTAGTCTATTGGATAGTTCTTCTCATAAGAAGCCTGGCGTGGTAGGTGAACCGCAGTTGAGGAACACTAATGCTGGTGTTGATCAGGCGGTCTTGTTGGGTAAGTCACCACGCGTTGCTGACGAAAGGGCTCAAGCTTCATCCGAAAATGTGTCAACTGAAAAACGATCAAGCATCAGCGAGCTTTTGACAGAGGAAAAGAATTTCAAGCATATCAATTCTCCTAGAAAGAAACCTTACAGGATCAACCAAGATAGGAAGCCTTCTATGAAGCAGGAATCAGCTCGGAACTCTGTTAATTCCCCCATGCTGATCACAAACCGGGAAAGTGCACAGGAGAGCTCTTCTTGTACTTCGGAGAATAAAGTTATTGGAGTAGACAGCAAGCCAAACAAAATCTCCGAGGATTTACTGAAGTGCTTGTGCAGCATTTTAGTGCGCCTTAACACAGAAAGTGATCAACCACCTCAACCGCTGATTTTTTCGGCTTCTCTAGTGCCTCAAACGTGTGAATCAGGATTGGAGTTTCAGGATCCTTATGGCCCAGATGTGGCGTTCAAAGACAGAGATGTTGGTCCCTATAAGCATATCTACGCCATTGATGCTGGCTCCATCGATGTAAAGCGAAAAAGAAATGTGATGTTCCTGCTCCATAAACTAAAGTAAGATAGAGGGATTTCTGCTCATACAGATTTTATTGAAGCTATTTGATATTCGGTGTTTATGGTTCCATTATGCTGTCATCCAGGATTCTGCTTGGGAAGCTCGCTTCGGTCAGCTTAGAGCGTCTATCTCATCAGCATAAGCTTGCGTTTTGGATAAATAACTATAACTCATGCATGCTAAATGTAAGCCATCTTCCTGCAGCGCGTGATTCATCAGAGATGTATTTTAGATTTTGGCATAAATTTCCTCGACATGCTGACAGGCATTTCTTGAGCATGGAATACCCGAGAGTCCTGAGATGATCGTGGGATTGATGGGCGAGGTGAGACTCGTTATCTTGTTATAGTCACAGATAGTCAAAGTGGTTATCTCTATTAATAAACGTGTTGCACGTTGAATTCTGAGAGATCTTTTTCTCAGGCAACTATAGTAGTTGGCGGACAGCTCCTGAATGCAATAACGATCGAGCATTTTATCCTAAGGCTGCCATTTTACCTGAAATATGTAAGTTAAACTCATCCATGCATTTCCTAGAATTTATCCTCGACATGGATCAAGTGATCTGTATTGATTACAGTATTCATGATATATTCTTCCAAAAAGGCTGGTCCGAAGGCTGTTGCAAAAAACGACGAGCTAAAGGCACATAGCATGTTTGGCTTGGACTGGTCAGAACCATTGGTCACTTTTGCATTGTCCTGTGGAAGCTGGTCGTCGCCTGCTGTGAGTATCTTGCTCACATAGAAAAACCTAACATACGTATGAAGCATTGTGACTAAATATGCTTTGTTCTCAACTGGGAAACATGTTCTATGGAAACAGGTAAGGGTATACACAGCATCCCACGTCGAGAGCGAGTTGGAAGCAGCAAAAAGAGACTACTTACAGGCTGCGGTAGGCGTTTCGCGAGATGACAAGCTGATAATCCCGAAGTTGTTGGATTGGTATATGTTAGATTTCGCAAAGGACTTGGAATCGTTGCTCGATTGGGTGTGCCTTCAGTTGCCTGATCAACCAAGAAAAGCAGCACTTCGCTGCTTGGAAACAAGAGGGGAAGAGCCTGTTTCCAAGTCTGTTCACGTAATCCCATATGATTTCAGCTTCAGATACCTTTTAAGCCCATAAACAAACCATTGACGCCTTGTGTTTCTTTCCCCTCTCGAGAATTCTTTTCTTGTAGCCATAGAAAAAGAAGTTTTGTGTAAATGATCATGAAAAGCTCAGTGTGTTGACATGAAAAATAACCACGGTGATCATCAATGAAACGTCATTATCAGATTCCCTAATCCTCTTTGCGTCTTGCATATCAGAAACAACATATTTACTCGCAATTTCATGAAAATTCCAATTCCTTCAAATGTTAAAAAGTAAATGAAGCCTGATTGTGGTACTATACTTGTAAAAAACAACAAAGGACCAGCAACTATGGTTTTTTCTGCAAGCTGTGACATTGAGGTTGGCATATCAGAGCAAGAACTGGACCATGACACTCTAATGGCGTCCAGCAATGTTAGAAGAGGTGAATAACAAGTCACCATTGTTCACTTAGGAGAATGAATACCTTCTTCACATTGAACACATATGTTCTATAAGAACAGACGGGATTCAGAATCAACCTAAGGAAAAACAGGAACACTCAGACATTTGTTGTGAAGCACAATATAATATAATGTGAAAAAAGAGACACTTAGCTTCCAATACTTTTCACTGGATTCATAGTTGAAGTGCTTCAATAACATCGAAGCGAACATTCGGCACAATAACAATGAAACTAGACTCATCAAACTTTAGCAATGTCCAGCTCCGGGACTATGACCAGGCGTAGTTGGGCTAAAACTGTCCACTTTTCCTTCCATTTCCATCGCCTTCAAACATTAAGAGTTTTCAGTACCGTTGATCTCGGGACTTAGATGGCTCGGTGGATTCACGATTTCGATATGTTTGTATACGCTGGTGTAACGACTTTCCATTGCTTGGTCAATCTCGAAGTGATCTTCAACCACTAGTAGCCGTCTTCCTTGCGATGAAAACATCCCTAGGAGAAGAAGTGAACACACCAACAAAAACTTTGCCTTACCGAAAATTTTTGCGTCCAAGAAGTTTAGAGACCTGGCTTATGAGAGGTGAGGTTTATGAGCTGCTTATATATTTGGTGCCTATGAATTGAATTTAATGCTTTCAGGAAAACAAAAATAAAAACAGAAACACAGGAACTTGTAAGTTACGACTGCCTTTTCTCAGTTCCAAGTACTTCCATTCCCAAAGCCACCTTCCAAGTACTTCCATTCCGAAAGCCACATTATTAATTTTTCCTTGAATGCATTTTGGGCATGTAAATTAATGCATGTATTTAATTAATACATCGATATTATCATTTGTCATTATATATAATACAAAGAAAAAGTGATTTACAATTGAGACTAAAAATATATTTTAACATGAATTGAAGAGTGAGAAATGTGAATTAATTCTCACCCCTTAATTTTCTAATCCAATAATCTATCCTTAATTTTCTAATCCAATGATCTACCAATGTGTAGCTAACCATAAATCCACTAAACCCATAATAAAATTAGACAAAAATAACAGTCACAACAAGAAAGCTAAAATGGAAAGTAATACAGCGATTATAAGCATAAACCATGAACTCAGCTGGATTCATGTAGCTCAGAAGAAAAACATTACAATGGTCGAACACTCCGTACTTGAAGGCCTTAAGACGACAAGGATGAATTCCATTGTAGCTGACATTACACAGGTAGCAGTTGTTCCTCTGATACTAATCTGCTCAAAATTGTGCAAAACCAACCAGTACCAACGCAGGTAATCATACTCAACTTTGTATTGAGTAGTTGAGTACATGCACATTGTTATCTACGCAGTAACTACAAGAACACGAAAACCTATGAAAATCTACGAGATTGACATGGAAGCTTCATGTCGACGCAGATCAAAATCATCAAGTTCTCTACAGGCTACACGTCTGCTCTCTGTACTGGTTCAACCGATATCAGCATATGTACGCCAACCAAAAAACCATGTTAGTCTATTGTTCTGTCATCAATAATCCGCGTATAAGAAGCTCTCATAAGCTGTTCCCATGAGCGTCCTGTTCACGTAATCCCAGTTTGAAATGTGCTCAAAGAGAGGACCTTTATGTATCTTCACTTGACGGCTGGTTAAGTTCATGTGAGGTATACCTAGGAAGTCCTGCACGTCGACAAGCTTCTGCAAAGAGTATAAGAAAGCATCCAGTCAGCGATGACACAATTATATCCCTTTGTTTCAGAGCTTTACCAGCTTCCCTAGATATTGCCACAAGTTCAGCATACGTTGAATCTAGAATCACTGTAGTACACTCCGCTTTAACAAGGATTGAGTGATACTTTCATAGCCATACTCACCGTGTTGTTGCGGACAAGATCCTCATAGTACAGAACAATATGACGTGTGTCGTGGAAACATTCCAAGGTCCTGGCAGCAGTCAAGCCCATTTGCTGCAGTTCAGATATTAGTGATGTAGGGTTGATGTAAGGCTTGTATTGGGAAAGAGCAGCAGCCTGCAAAGCTTACATCAGGCTACGGATCAAAATTATTAACAAATCGACCCGAAACAAAAGGGAGAGTTGCATACCTCTTCTAATGAATGTACATGAGACTTGTGAGTTCTGTTCAACAGCTTAGCTTGACGATCATAGGAATTGGCGAGCAAAGATACCATCCTGCGCAACAGGTTTCGTCTAAATAGGATAATCAAGGAGACACCCTTATCATTGAAATACTCCACTATTTCTTTATGGTGCTCCGTCAAGCCCTGCGCATATGATCACAATTTACTGATGCATAATAGCCAGAAAATGATTCAAAATCCATACGAGGATTGGCATATGGCAAAAGTAGAAGAACCATGTACATATTATTTACATCATATCACACAACCATCACCCAAATGCATCTTGGGCTTGCAGTTCAGACAGTGCTTTGACCTTAAATTATCACGTGCCGAAGAACAAACGTTATCCTGATGCCATGTCTAAGTTATCATGTTTTAAATTCTGGAACCTTTCCCACGTACCTGATAAAAGAAAGTTCAAAACTAAACAGCAGTCTCATACTCTACTGTACCTGATTAAGCATCCACTTGAATCCAACCGCTGCAGAGCATTCGTTCTTGGAAGCACTACCCATCCAGTCCAAATTATAAACTCTGTCAAGGGTTCTGACAATGGAAGAAATATTGCTTCTTCTCTCTTTCACAGAGAATATCTCCCCGTTGGAGCTCACATTTACATGACTATTTAATAATGTCTCGAACCAACCACTTCCAGATCTCTGCACTGATATGATCACAAAGTATCGAACTGGATTATCTTTACATTCTGCCCTGAAAATATCAAAATCAAGTTATCCACATAATGTAGGCAAAAAGAAAAACATAGATCAAGCAAGAAACATTTAAAAAGCCAAAACCTATACCTCATAAAAGTTTGAGGATGTGGGTAATGAAGGTAAGGAGCTTCGGTCAGTCTAATTCGGTAACTATCACACGGAGCGTCAATGATCTCAACCAAAGTTTTTGTACGGTCACTTAACTGCTTCAGGCAGATCGAGCAAATATATACCCCACAGGCCATAGCGAAGAGTAGCGTTAACATTCTTGATAGAAAGGAAGACGCTTTAGGAGGCTTGACGACTAATACATCCTGCAAGCAGAAAATAAAGCCAAATTATTTAACAATGAAGCACCCACAACTAAGCCATTTGGAGCCTGAAGAAATATCAACTAATGAAAAAAGGCAGATAAAATCTACAAGGCATCTATCCAACCCATTACCCATGCAATTATCAACCTAGATAGTGTTTTAAGAAATAGTTCAGAATGTGGTTGCAACTTACTTCATGCAAGTACGCTTCAATCATTGTAATCCGATCTAAACCATCGAAATCAATCTTTTTAAACAACAAATAATTTAATTTTACAAACATGAACCAGATATGCAAGATACACATAGCAGAACAGGCCACAAGATTCTAAGTTCAACACCAAAGACATACATCACAGCATTCACAGAGTACATACTAAAACCCTAAAATTTTTCCACCACCTCCATGACCCTGATATACACATTTCACATGGGCTTGAGACCAATTTGGAAATCCAGACTCGTCTAGGGCTCACATTCTCATCAGGTAGCAAAGGAAGTGAACACAAAAAATCGAATCAACACAATTGGAAACACTCTCTCTTGTCCAATCAACACATGCAACCCACCCAAGAAACACACAAATCAGAATTTTAACAACAAAATCTAACACCTACCCATATCATTATCACCACAAAAACAAATAAAAAACCCACAAAGCCCCAATTTTTCCTCCATCAAACACGAAAACATTGTTGCAAACTCAGAATACCTTGTGAATAGAGCAAAATACCTCTGCCATTTATCAACAACGAGACACAAACACCCAAATGATTCAACAGATTCCAGATTTCCCAGCCACCTTTGAGTTCACATCTCAGCTTCTTCACTGATGAAGAACCCCTCAAACCATACAAAGCCAGCTCCTTTATTTGAACTCTCACCACCTGCAATAAAAAAGTCCCAAAAAGGAACACGATAACCCAAAAGGACACAAAACCCTGGATTTCTCTCCACTTTTGCACTCTGGTATGAACCCACAAACAATTTTCAACAATTAAACAAATCAAATTCCCAAGATCAATAATCGACCCTTAAAAATCACTGTATTCGAGACAAAAAAGAGACTCGTGCTTAACAAACGGGCTGCTCTTTCAAGTTGGTCCTCAACGGTGAAGGTAACTGTCTGGCTGATTTTGTGTTTTTGGAAATTTGTATTTTTGTTTTTGTTTTTGCTTTCACTGTTTTGGGGGTTTCTGTTCCTGTGCCCTCCGTGATTTTGGTTCAGATGAAATGGAGAAAGTTTTGATGTGTTGTTGGCCGTTGGATCATTATGAGGGAGGATTGAAGGGTGTGGATGAGTTGCGTGTACTGTGTGTGGATGATCTTTGACCCTAGTTGGGGTCGTAACTATAAAGTCATTATGGGGTTGGTGTTTGAAGATAATGATATCATGGTGATTGATGACAGTGTTTTACTAGCCCTCACAGATTTCTTGGCCTAATGTCTATATGGGACATAACTATTAGATCCACTTGAAGCTTTAATCATCACTGTAACGGATATTGATCATGATAAAAAGAACGGGAAGGATCATATCAACATAATCCTACTCCCTTGGTGATAAATTTTTTGCGATGGTAAATATTTCAAGATTTAATTTAACATAATAAATATCATTTTTTATAAAATTATTATAAAACATAAGTGATAGATTAATTTATAAAATTTAATTTTATATTAATTTAAGAATTTTTTGATATCGTTAAAAATAAAAACGAAATACTTCAAAATATATATAAAAAAAATATTAAATATAGAAGGTAAGAAAAACATAAAGTCTGCCGCCATACTTGCCTTATGTGCTACTAATCTTATAGTAAGGAAAAGACACGACCAGAAGGACAAGTTGTTAATCATTTAACTACCTCATCTTGACTGATTTTTACAAATCACATCAAGATCTTCTACTTTTACGGTAGGAATGTTTACACACGAAGTATACAGTACGATGGAAGCAAACGTGGTTATTGCAACATCAACCATCGACTGTCCTCTGTGCAAAATCCTAGGAAAAAAGACCTCACCTCCAACAAATTGTCGATTTAAAACAGCAGCAACCGCCAATACGAGCCTAAACAGTTTGTCAACACTGAAGACCCCTAAGGTGATCTAATCTCCAGGAGTCTCGGAGCAACTGAATTCTCTACAAGCACACATGACACAGGATTCGCTACTGAGATGATAATTAATTTGGTATTGAATGGTATACAGGCCGCAGTCGTCTAGCCCTTGGGTGAACGCTGAAGAAAGGAAAACGAGAAGATGGTCCATCGCCCGGGGTGTGGGCGCCGAGTTTCTATACGATTGTGCTCCACATCAAGCTCAAGCCTCATCGACGCCCTTGTGGGAAAGGTATTGCGCTCTTACCACAGTGATCGAGGAATTGCTTTGCCCTCAAATGTATGGACTAGCGGCACCGTAAGATGCTTCAGGTAAGCATTTGATAGCTTACATTGACAGTGGAGGGACACACTCTTTTGAAGAACTCAAGGATGACAATTTGATCTGCTCATGGAAATCAGTATACCTGGAAGGACAAAACAGCACCCATGAGATCCTGCTCCGAACACACAAATAGTGACTTGCAACGAACATATACTTTCAGCTTCGGTTAAAATAAATAACAGAGCAAAGCATATCCCTATATGCAGCCCCTACCTGTTCGCTAATTGAGTTGTAATCTAAGATTCAAACTTGATAGTTCACAGTACAAAACGATGATATACAGGGACCAACACAATACTAACCCCTCACATCATTCCGCTATGCAAATAACTGTTGGATAACAGCCTCAGCGTCTCCATTGTATTGAGCCAAGAGGTGGATAGCATCAGCCCGAGGCAAAGCAAGAAATTCCTGAATGAACCAAACAAGTGTAGAAGAATATTAGTAAACCAGCACCGCTAGCTCAGACCATAATGCATATACAAATATCACTGCCTTGGCTATATCCAGATTTAGATTAAGTTTTCTAATCCCAGCAATAAAATCGAGTGTGTTTAAGGGCTACATTCCCAGTTTTTGCTTCCCGTGAATTGCCACTCAGTAAAGGAAGAAGAGGCAACAGGGAATCAAGTAAAACATAATGTGAGGTTTGGTGACAGAAACATAGTGAATAAACCCAACTGTTGAGCCGATATATCCACCCCAACCTCTTCAAGTTTCGCGAATAAGTTATAGGAACTTACCATCACTTTGAGAATAGCGCCTTCATCACATAGGTCCCTCGAAGACACTTGGGCCGGACTATTACCATCTTCTACTGTCTTACTTCCAGAAGAAACGGTAACCTGAGATGATCCCTGAGTGCAAGTGTCTGTAGTTGACTGGTATATAACATCGGGAAGCAAGGATGGAACAGCTTTCAAGGAATCGATCTTCAACAATGATTCAAAACGATCTTTGCACATTTGAAGCTTGAACCACTCGTTATGCGTATGAAGCATAGCTCGCATAATTTTCATTAATTGTGGTTCTTCAATTCCCAACCTCTTTCCAATTGCCACCTATTAAAGGTCCAAATCCACAAATATACTTGAACACAAATTACAGAAATGGAATACTCGAAAACACCCTTCTTCAAAGAGTAGCTTTGAGAGGGGAAAACAGGTGCACAAGTACTACACGACAACCTCAACTTTAATTGGAAAGGACATCAAACGACCACAAACTTACTCCCTATGAGAACGCATAGCAGCAACAGAAGGTATTAAGGAAATGCAAAGGTTTTGTGGCCATAAGAACCAGTTCATTAGCACCTTTATATCAAGTCAGTTGGAATTGAAACACAGTCATCATCACTTAAGGCTCTCAATAGTTGAAGATCAAAATGACATGCAGAGATCGTTAAACTCAGAGAAAAATAATATCAGAAACGAAAAGAAAAGAAACTGTAAGTGCTAAGGGTAATTTGCAAAGATGGTGATATTTCTGGAACTGTCACCTGGAGAGAACTAGCAAGACCAAGCAAGGGCAAATCGGTCTTGAATGCCGCTTGATCAGGGGTGAGCAATAACACAAGCGTCTCTTTCAAAGGCTTCAACAAAGTGGGATCACGAGCAGCTAAAGGACCTAAATGAGAAGAAGCAACCTTCACAGCACCAGAGTAATCACCAGAATTAACCAGCTTCAGAAACTCAACCTGGAATCAAAAAGGATTGTTAAAAGATATGACGAACAGAAAAAAAGTTTTAAACTACATCGTTAGATTCGCTCCGAGACACAAGAATAAGGCTCATCACCTGCTTCAGTTGGAATAAAAATACTGGGTTCAGATCGAAAAAACATGGATCGATCACATTTACTACTTCCACAACTTCTGTGGTCATGCCTCTACCCGCTAGCTCCTTCACTCCCAGCATAGTTTCATAGTTAGCATCCTTACGTTGAGTTCCATCAGAAGTCCAATATTTTATGGAACCCTACAAAATATAATTTACCAGAGTCAGAAAGCAGCTGGGAAATCACATGCACACATCCTTCTTTCGGTAATAGTGAGAATCAATCCTACCTCGTTCGACATGATTTGTGTCAGCTCTTGCTGACTGCTTTCATCATAAGGAACCTTGTTAAGGTCAAAATCATCATCTCTACCCCTCCACCTTTTGCGACTCCTCCTATTATCACCAGAATGGCTTCTAGTTCTGTGAAAACTCCTTGCAGATTTGGGTTGGTGGCATTCACTGGTGCTACAATCCTCATGGTTGCCAGTTGTTTCACTGGGAATCCTCATCTCCGAATCTGTATCTTGGACCAGCTCTATGCTTGCTTCAGAACCATCCAATTGAGTATTACTGATAGAAGATTCACAATCAGATTGTTTACTGTTACCACAACACATCTCGACAGAACAGTTTCTCGCTGAACAACAGGATGTCTCTGGCTCCAAAGGGGACTGCTCTCTTAAACCTACAGAGAGGATATCACTAGCAATCATGAAAAACACGACGACAACGACAAAAATAATGACAGAATGCAATAGAGATTATAAAATCACCAGCCGAGGAGATGACCACAGGGAGAACAATCCCCCTATAAATACAGTATTCTTGGACAAGCTCATCGAGGGCAGAAATATTCAATCTCATCCGGCACAACTCATTCTGATAAAAACGCAAAGAAATTAGGTTTATGAACCATATTTAATAAACACAAAACACATTTTTTCCCATACAGCTAACTCACACCAAAGAGCCATACTTGACACCTTGATAACCTTTCCAATAGCAAGGCTAGCGCATTGCTCCAAAAAGTAAGGCGTTGGCTAGGCATGCCTGCTCTTTGGACACTAAACGCCTAACCTTTTCCTAGTTGACAACTTATAACTATGAGGCAAGTTTCCTTTATTCTTCATCACACCAACAAATACAATATCACCAATAGAATCACTACCTGAAAAGCCTGGGACAGGTCACCTTTGGCAACTCTCAAACTATCTACTGCCTTTTGTCGGGTGAGCTCCACAGCATGTGCAAGAGCTTGTATATCCACCTGTGCATACCCAACAACCCACAAATCAATAAACATACAGAATGCTGAGGCAGCACTTAACTGGTGTGTTAGAAGGCTTTGGCAGAACTAAATCACCAACACCTTCTGAATTGAAAATACTATAATTAATGTTTTCAGAAAGGTGAAACATCGAACCTCATCAAATGGAGGGGCCCCGGTAAGAGATTCTTGTGGTATGGCAGGGGGGTCTCTTTCCTCAAGAAGCAATCTTTCGGTCAGATCTGAGATGGGAGACGACGTTCCTTGACGAAAGCAAAATGCTTTATGCACACTAATTAAAAAATATTTAATATTAAGGTAAGTCCTATATGTAAGAAAAGAAAAGAAAACACCTGTGAGATATGATGGTAGTTACCTAATCAAATATCTCAATGTCATTGACAAAACCGGATCATTTGCACGTAGATGTGCCCTTAAGATGGAAGACACCAATCCCGCAATCTCAAGCCTTTGACTATCAGACCACTAAAACACATAAAAGCACGGCTGTTACTCCAAAATAACATTTATAAACAGAAATGCTTATATCCAAGAAACCAAATCTATGAAAACAAATGCATGTATGGGATCATTAACCAAAAGGAAACACATAAAGCAAAGAATGCCAACTATGATGTCAAAGGATTACGATGAAAGGTGCTGCAACAAGACAAGAATTTTACCCTAAGAATCACACATCCAATCAGCTTTTCTATGCTCAATCAATTACTTCACATCACAATTCACCAATAAAAATCAGAAGAGTTCTTTTTCCCCCTCAAATTGTCCCTTTTAAAAATCGGTGAATTGCGACTGCTGCAACAGCTATTTTCATTGTGAATTATAAAAATAAAGGAATGAGAGAAAAAAATTAATTCGTGAATACTTCTCGACAAAGGCATATGAGAGATAAATTGGGAAAGACAGTCCATGTTTCAACTACAAGCCTTGGCCTTTGAAGTCATTATATCAATGCCTTATTTGTTATATGGCTTGAGATTTCCTACAAAGCTATATGGCTTGAGGGAACCTTCAGTAGATTTGTTTACATCATGTCCGTTTCTGTGCTTTGTTTGGCGGAATATATGATTGTTGTTTCTTGGATTTGATTCTATCTTTTCAAATTGTGCAGACTCTAGACAATTCAACCCAATGAAGTGGCCTAGTGCATTATGAAACTAGTGACTTACAGTGAAGATAGTAAAGTTCAGTGTTTGACATCACAATTTTTATTAAGAACTTGGAAAAATAAGAGCTCTAAACCATACAGTAGCTCGTTAATTGCATAAAAGATGGCTGTCACAATGCGTATCAAGAGCAAAACATATGATGATAAGGAAAGGAACATCATTGCTAGACCACTGCTGAGAGGAACCAAGATCCAACATTCACACAAAACACAAGAGCAGATCCAGCAGTAAAATCAGAGAATGAGCTGGTAATTTTATTTATTTATTTATGTATTTCAAAGTAAACTCATAAAATTTTGAAAAAATAAAATAAAAAATGATGTTTCATCAGCATTCAGCTTTTGGAAGTTCTATATTCACGATTTAGACTGGTCTTGCTATCTTTTTTTCGAAAGTGTTACACTCATTTTTATCAAAAATAGCCACCCACTCGCTCATCTAGGGAGGTCAGATGAAGTAAGATCAATGATCCACTCTATCATTTCTCTCCTAAAATATAGTTATGCTACAATCCTTGCCATATTACCGAAAACAGAATCTACAAATAAAACCGGAAATTATGATGTGAAAAGTGTGGAACGTACCTCTTTGGCTACTGGAGAGTTCTGATCGTCTTTATCATATATGAGAGCAAGAAGGATGTGCTTGAACTCCTCATATGCTTCCTTGAAATCCAGGAAAGTAAAAGCCTCTCAGATTTTGAGCCAACCAGTCTCAAAGTTTGAACAATTCTTTTGACAGTTTTTTCTTTTCAACTCATTGTATAATCATGTGCCACATCCACTTACATACCATGTAACCATTCACTGGAGTGAGGAGTCTAGTAACCATTCTAGCCAACCAAACTCACTCAAAACCTACTGCAAATGCTATACTTGATGTTGATCCGACCCTGTCTTACTCGAAGCAAAGTAGTTGCCGTCAACCTTTGTGGGCAGATATACAGACTACTTTACCGCGTACTCAGCTTAGTCGTGAGTGCACCCTATCATTCATCTTTATCTTAATAAACTCAAATTATGTGAGAGCAAAGTTATCCTGTTTCTAATTTATAACTAATAAACTGAACCCAAAGTAATGAAAGAGTGTATCAATTGCTAGTTCGGATTGCCATTTCCTTACTATTTTGCATAATTGCGTCACTCAGACCAAGGCAACGTTTACAAGATAGCGTCAAGTTATTACTCTTAAATCTCTTTCCTAAAATAGGAAACATAGAAAGTCTCTCTAGCTATAACCATCTATAGTACTATCAATAACACTCTCTTTTTTTTCTCACAATTACCTCGACAACGAATTACATACCTAAAATAACATCAGATTGATAACTGTTCGCAAAAACAGTCAATTCTGAAGTAAACAAGCCCTAGCAAATTAAATACACACAAAAATCGAAAGAAGTTTCTCATACAGGATAAGCACCGAGAGCACAAGGAGCAAGCCCGGTCCTCAGACACCGAATCGCCAATTCACGATCCTTCGCAGTTCCTCTCCTCAACAACTCGATGAATTTCTTCACACACCACAAACAAATCACACAAATTCATCATCCATATCTCATCTCATCGAAAACAAAACACAATACCTCATCAATCGTCCCCAATTATACCTGTTTTTGGAGGCGAAAGAGGAGGCGCTGATCATCGAGCACGTTAGGAGCATGAACACGGAGAAGATCCAAGGCGGCGTCGATGTCGGCGGACTCGATCGAACGTCTGATCTGCCTGATCAACAGCCGCGACTGGTACGACGACGGCGACAATGGCGGCGAGGAGGAGGAATCGTCGATGAGGTGCTCCGATTTGGCGAATTCGATCACGATCGTGTCGAGGGATTCCCAGTTCACCGGTGTCGTTTCCATGGCAATCGATGGTGATGATGTTTATCAGTTATTGGAATTTTTGTTTTGTTTGGATTATTGGTGAAATTGAGAGAGGTTGAGGACTTGGTTGCAAAATGAGGGGGGAGCGTGATTGGAGAGGGGAAAGGTTAGCGTACGATGACAGGTGTCCTCGCCGTGACGTGAGTGATTTTTGTTTTTGGTTTGGTGTACTACAAGAGAATTTCAGGGTGTGATTGAAATTGGGATTTGAGGCGGTACATCTTTGGGTGTGCATCTTTTTACAAAAATGATTTTCCATTGGTCCTTAAAATTAATTTTGTTTTTTTATTTATTGCGATTAATTTCTCTTCATTTTTTCAATTTTTTCAAAGATGTTCCTAATACTTCCTTGGGATTTGGATAACGGTGATCGTAAGTTTATGATGACAAGATCTACAGACTACAATGCACAAGGCATAAAAAATATTTCTTTCGTTCCAACTTATATATGTTATTCGTCTTAAAATAAATGCAACATTTAGTTAATATTTTCGTTATTCGTTTTAATGACGTTAGAGAATTACATCACGGAACCAAAGTTGAAGTACATAACTAAAAACTGTCATTAATATTACACGATAATTTTATGAAAATGATATTTGATCGTACCATAACGTAAGTTAAAATTTATCTCGATAAACCCTCACATCAAAATGTTGGATTTATTCTGAAACGAAAGAAATAATATGCCCTAAAAGAATTAATTGGATATACTGTAACGAGTTTATATTTTTTATATTAAAAACTTGTCAAAATGGATATGTTAGAACCAAAAGAAAAAACACCGTTATAAGTAATATAAGATACGAGGGAGTAAAAGAGGTTGCGTCTTCCCAAACAATTAAATAATAATCAGTTGACTTCTTAAAAGCAAAAAAAAAGAAAAGAAAAAGATAATCAGTTGCCATCCGGCTTGATAGAGACGAAGTATGCTCTCGATTACCTCCTGCGAAATGATGGTGTTCTTCAAAGCATACAAAGAAAATTATATAAATGTACATTTTCTGCATAGCATTCTAAAAAGACATCCCAGTAAAATACTCTACTCTGTACCATCCAATCTTAGCATGATTTGAGATTAGACTTGTTCCGAACCAATCAGCCGCTCTTGCGTCATAGAACTTCTAAATATATCCTTTCCATCTTCAGATATGGGAATGGCATGCTAGAACAACGCCCCCGAGCTTCCATCTACGGTGATCACAGTCCAATAGTCATCCCATGTCGCATGGCAACTCTCTGAAAATGTTCAGATGTAAAATCTAGAAGACGACATAAGACCAAGAATCCTGGTGCAACCTGATGTCGGTGTGTGTTACGAACGGATCAGTTAATAATAAACACAAACAATAACGAGTGCACAAAAAATAAATGAGATAAAGATTTTTACATGGAAACCCTTGCGGGAAAAACCACGGGTGGTCGCCGACGACGAAAAATCCACTAAACAAAGAAGGAAATACAAAAGGAGGTACACTCAAAATATTGAGAATCTCACAATAAAGAATAGAGATAATAATCTCTAAAACAAATTCCTTAAATCCTCAATATATTTTTGTGTGTATATATGAATAGTGCTTTCTCCACACCTCATTTATCTCTTCCACTCAAAAACCTCCCCTGATTCCCTTCCTTCTCTGCCTCTCTTTACTCCTCCTTACTTCTCTCAATTATACTAAGCAGCACGCGGACATCACACGGAGAAGCAACGCGAGGAACGAGTCAACGTGGAAAGAACGCGGTTTTGATTTTGAGGCACCACCGCCGCACCGTCAACAAATCTCTACCTTGACTCAAATCAAACTTCATTGTCGTCGAGCAACCTTCACCTATGCTTCAAACGAGCCTAGTTGTCCTCCACTCCTAAGAGCTTTAGGCGATGACGAAACTTCAAAACAGGAACTGGTTTCGTCAGTATATCAGCTGGATTTTCTGCAGTAGCAATCTTGATCACCTTGACATCTTTAACG
>JAOVYX010017730.1:0-21594 GCA_035668315.1 Drosera spatulata | reverse complement strand
CTTCCCAATCAACACCTTAATAGAAATCACCCTATCTCTCCAACGCTTGATACTAACCACATTTTCTACCAACTCTTTGCGCATAATTATACCAATTCCATTCCTAATCCGACTTTGACCGCAATACCATAGCTTGAACCCCGTACTTTGAATAAGCTTAACCTTATTTCCGGTCCACTTCGTCTCTTGTAAGCAAGCGATATGAATCCTCCTTTTAACCATTATGTCTACTACCTCTAAAAGTTTTTCATTCAAAATCGCAATATTCCAACTAGCTAAACGAACTCTATTTTTCTGGACTAACTTCTTTAACTGCATCCGTCCGTGATGTTGGAACCCTTACTCATTTTTCACTACATTCGGACGTCGATGTAGCGGCTTTTGCTCATTTTTCGAAGCACTCAAGCCGTGCAACGCGTCGCTGCTGAGGTACACCCCAAGAAAATTTTCACAAGTCATATGTTGAGAAATCTAACGGAATTTTTTACGTGTTGGCTGTCGACTACTTAATACACAACCCTTATCATTTTATCCGGACTTGGGATCGGTTAGGGACGGAATAATAATTCCTAACCTACACAGATTTATTAATGATTCACGATATTATTTTAAAAAATAACGTTTGATCGTCTTGTAACATCGATCAAAATTTGTGTCATAATACGTGTCCAATCAAAACATTTTGAATAAATAAAACAAAAATAAATATATTTTTCTTTTTTTATTCATATTTATATCCGTTTCTAACGTGAATGGTCAGTCATCATCGATATGTAGATTCCCCGCAAAACAATTTCTTCGATCTTCAAACCCAAACCCATTTGCAATCCACCAAGGGTGGCCTTCAATGACTACCAAACCCATCAAGACCCCTCTCCTCACCCACCCAAAATCAAGAACCGATGTGTTCTTGTTGGTTTCAAGTCGCAGAGGAGCGGTGTCTTCAAGGACTTGTGGGGTTCGAGCTTCGACGGTGGATTCTCATGATGGGCCTTCAGCATCCTCTTTCGCCAAGCGGATGGAACAGGCCTGGTTGATTTCGCAGGTACCCTGTTGCTGGAGTTCCTGATTTGTTGATTTTCGTTGGTTTTTGAGTGGATTTTTGACGTGGGTGTTGGGGTATTGGATTGGATTCTGTGTTGCGTTTGAATCTTCGATGGGAAGATCATTTTGTCGTTGTGGATGGAGGATGTTGTATGTTTGATTTTTGTTGTATCTGGACGAATTTGTTTGAATTATTAAACTTATCAGGATCCAACTCATTTATAATTGGCTATAACTAACCTAACCCGGGATCTTATATATGTAACTAACCAATTATTTTGAGCTCTCAAATTCCAATGTGGGTATTGTATTCTGGACATGGATACAGTTGATCCGATAGCAATAGCTTAAGTGATTGAGGGGTGTTTTGCCTAAGAATTGGTGCCTTTGATTGGTGAATGCATGTTGTGAAGGATTACCTTATGTTGCCTGGTAAAATTCTTCTGAAACCTTCACTTGGAAATGGAACCAATGAACCATATAGTTATGAGTAATTGAGTATGCACCCAGTTGCATTTGCCTTGATATATGAGAAAGGAGGATTATGTTGGAGCTTTAGGGTCAGAGAGGAACGGTCAAGGACCCGAGATTCATAGCGGAAGGGTGATCTGGGTTATGTGGCCGACCTAGGTGTCAATTGCTTTGGAAGACTAAGATGTCTTTGTGAGTCCTTGATGGTTCTTTAAGAATGTTCATAATCTGATATGACCTTTGTTTTCTCATTTTCCCGGTCAGAATGTTGCAGTGAAGTACTTAATTTCCTCCTTGGCTTAAGAGTCCTTTCAGGCGTAACTTTATTTTCTACATTCATTTTCTTGTATTGCTTTTCATCTGATAGTGCACATAGGTACAGCTTGATTATCTTACATTTGCACACGATTTTATACTCCCCCGTCCCAAATTAATTGAAACATTTTTCTATTTGTGCCGTCCCAAAATAAATGAAACGTTTCCTTATTTGAATACTTTTTTATACAAAACTATCAACATATGCCGATTTTATATCACATCAACCCATCCCATGATCTTTCTCCTTTTTTCTTTCTCACTCCTCTGTCTCACACTTACAAGAGCAAAAATGTCATTTCGTTACAATTCAAAACACGCTGGGTCAAAACGTTTCAAATAAATTGGGACGGAGGAAGTATTATCTTCCACGGGTGAAAATGAAGGTGCTTGGTATGTGTGTCTCTGGGTCTTCCCTGTGATCAGCATAATAGTGGTTACGAGAGAAATCCTTTGAAGGAGAGAGCTTTTAAGCAAACAAACAGGGTAGTTCAATTATATAAACAAGTTCTCAACTTTGACCCTAACAAGTCCCAAACCCAGTTTTAATATATTTGTAACGAAATATTATTGATGTAACCCTAAAACATATCATCACAAGTCAATGTTTCTTCAACTTGTTAGCAACGATAAAAACATGGAACCCACGAAACCACAGTAGATAGTTCGTTCTATTGAGTTTTATTGTAGTACCCGTCAAAACTTTGAGATCTGTTGTTGAAGTAGACATGATAAAAAGAGATTAATAGCTTACACACAAGATGACACGTGGTATACTTAGACTTGAAACTTCGTCTTCAACAGTTGGTTTTGATAGGCGTGAGGCAGATTTGCTTTGAAGATTCGTTCTGTCGGATGCGTTAGGGTGTTGGCTCTGATACCATGTAACAAAATATTATTGATGTAATCCTACAGCGTACCATCACAAGTCAATGGTTTAAGTTTATTTATCATAGAACACCGATAGAAAAACTCACCAAAGATATGACTTATCCAATATGCTAATATCTGAAGAAGAATATTAAATCTAGGATATTGTACTAAATAATATCAAGTAAATCTTAATAAAATATTTAGCATGCTAACAATATTAACATTTTTTTTATTATATCTGACATTTTTTAAGTAACTACTTGTAAACTTTTTTTAAAAAATGTTCTATAGATTTTGTTCTTAAGTTTATCTTCGGTAATTTATTATTGAGCATAGTATATCCAGAACCAATATCTTTCATTAAAGCTCAAAACTCCTGATACAAGGCTTTATCTATACCTAATCAGTAGCTCAGCTTGCCTATTATCAACACAGATCAAAAGCAGCAAAGCTATACAACTCAAGACAACTCAATCCCTATATAATACTCATCTGAGTATTCTCCTAGCAACAGCCTGCTCCTGGTGTGGTTCATTACAAAAGGCTCTCGAGTTCCTTTCCTTCCATATTTCGTAGATGAATGCAGCTAGGATTCTCCTTCTCCTCCTTGCAGTTTGAGATTTACCCTTGGTCACCTTGACCCACCCTGAATCCATCCACTCCAAGTAGTCGAGCTCCATTTGAGCTGAGATTCCTGATCAATGATAGTAGTCAACTTCCTCGTGAACTCACAGCACAAAAATAAGTGCTCACATGTCTCAGGTTCAGTTCTGCACAACCCGCTCAGGTCTGATTTAATAAGTCCCCTTTTATATAGCCATTGGCAAGTCCTCAACCTGTCATGATAGGCTAACCATGCTATGAAGGCATGCCTTGGTCTGACATCTTTGTTCCATATCATCTTAAACCAGGGTACAAGAGGTGTTCCAGCATGAATGGTTTGGTACACTTTTGCTGTCAACGCTTTCTCTCTAGGAAAATTGCCATAACAAGTCATTACTTTGTCTCGAACCCTTATCATAGACTTCCATACCCACGAGTCGTATGCCCTCCCCTGATATTCAAGGAAAGGGACTTTATACAATTGGTAAGCGTGAACTCATCGGATCCACAATCTGTCTTCTTTCATCTCCACAGCCCAGACATGCTCAAGTAAGAGAGCTTCATGCTAGGTGTTCAAATCCTTGAGTTCCAGTCCACCTAATCGCATAGGCTGGCAAACAATATCCCAAGCTACCAGACATCTAGATTTTCTCAAGGGCACTCCAGACCACAGGTAAGACCTGCACATCCTTTCTATGACTTCAATAACTGCAGCAGGTTAGCAAGAAAATTTGGCTCCAATAAATCTATATACCTTGCAGTACAGGCTTAACAAGCATTAACCTCCCAGCATAAGAGAGCAATCTAGCCTCCCAGTTTGTTATTCTCTTCATGAACTTCTCGATTAGGGGCTTATAGTGACAGATAGGCTACTTCTTAGGAGATAAAGGTATACCGAGATACCTTGTTGGCCAAACATCAATGTCACATCCAATAGCAGCAGCTTACTCCTTCATGCCAGGAGCAACACCTCCAAAAAATATGGAACTCTTGCCCTTGTTCATTTCAAGCCCTGAATTACAAGCAAGATGGTGCTACTCCTGCATAATAAGTATCAAAGACGGCTTGTCTGTTTTACAAAAAATCACTGGATCATCCGCAAAGCATAGATAAAGCATCTTCAGGTTTTTGCACTTTGGGTGGAATTTAAAACCAGGCTTTGCAGTCATAACTTTCAAGGATCTTGAGAAGTACTCCATGACAATAAGGAACAACAAAGGGGCGATGAGATCCCCTTGTCAAAGTCCCCTACTACCCTTAAAGAAGCTAGAGATATCACCATTAATCATCAAGGAGAAAGACGTGGTAGTGATGCAAGCCTTCACCCACGAAATAGACTTCAAGAGAAACCTCATACCTGCATGACCTCTATCAAGAAATCCCTTGATAGTGAATCATGTCTTTTTTAGGTCTACTTTCGGCATACACCTAGGGGACATATCTTCTCTATCATAGCCACAAATGAGCTCTTGGCATAACAAAACATTTTATGCTATATTCCTACCTTTTATAAAGGCTGCTTGATTATCAGAGATCAAAAGAGGAAGGATAGTCATTAGCCTATTAGCAAACAATTTTGATAAGGCCTTGTATAGTATATGTGACTATTATTCTTTAGAATTAAATATGAATATTAATTAAGATTATTGAAGAAGAGTATTAAATTTTGTATTGATTCATAATAAATAGGAAAAAGAATCTGATATTAATCCTTGTAAAAGTACATTATGCAACTTTGATCTTAAGTTTTTTCTAATCATTTAAAGTTTTTGTTTGATAATTTATATAATAACTGAAATTTTAAAAACACATTATATTTATATTACTTATTTTATATTTATATTTCATATTTTCTCTGTTTTTTACATATATTTGAATCATATTGGATTTTAGAGAAAATAGAGAGGCAATTTATATTAAATACATTTAATTTGTTATCATAAATGTGAAGGAATTTAATGTAGGACCAACCAAACTTGATACCAAAGAAAACCAAACTTTGGTACCAAAAAAGCCTAATATGGCTTTATATATTTGTAATGGATGGAAGCCTCAATAGAACATCTTGAATCTTCTGAAGGAGAGAGTTGTTTAACAAACAAATAGGATGATACTTTTAAAGAAAAGGAAGCCTCAATACACATCAGAAATCATTTTCAGGAGAGAGTTGTTAAGCAAACAACTAGACAATACAATTAGAGAAATGGAAGCCTTGATAGGAGTATAGGAACAAAAAACTGACCAAGTGAATTTAGATGGGTAAGTAGTTCAAATTTCTTCTTTTCATCAAGTTTTCAAAATAAGTATCCTAGCACTTAGTGATGAGGTGCATTTTCCTTCTACTCCGTAATAAGGAGTTGAAAGAGGACTTGATGATGTTGATTTTGTTGATGAGTGAAGCATTGAACTAACATTATTTCCTTCTTTTCCGAATGTGGTTTTTCATGCCATTTCCAGAGTTTCATATGGGTATCGGCCATTAAAGTGCAGAGATGTCATGGTAGTAGCTTCCATGCCATTTTTTGCCTGGTTGAATTTATTTACTATTTGGTTGTAAATGAAGACCGAGTAGTTCCTACGATTGAGCTCCTGGTTTCCTTCTGACACAAATAAAATTATAAAACATCATAATAGATTGCTAAGGAAGGTTATTCTTTTTGTTTATGCGGTGTTAGTGTTATCACCAAGTTCCTTTTTCCAGCTTCAATAGAACCTGAATTAATTCCAGAAGATGTTGTTTTTGTTTAGTTTGTCAGTAAAAGTTTCCCATGCGCTGTTGTCTAGACAAATGGATTAAAGTAATATTGTTTTTCTGAATGAGTATGTTTGTATTTATCAATTCTCCTATGTCATCCTCTTCTTTCAATTGAGTTCAACTTGAATTTGCAGCTTGTCTATGTTGGAACTATTTCTAACTCGTCAAGACATTCCTCATCTAGTGTGATTACTTCATTGAATGTTTTTCTCTGTAGATTGTGAAATTCTTGAGAAGGATTTCGCTTAGGCCTAGTTATATCAATCTGGTTCTTATATAACAAGTCTTTCCGCTGGTGCTATTCTGAAGTTCACAACTTTTTTTTTTCTTGATTAGATGAAACAAGGCACAGCCTTGTGCGTTGCATAGGGATCTACAAAATAAACCTCAACGGTATTAAGAGAATTAACACTTCAAAATAAATCTTAGCGACTTACATGGATTTTTACACCGCAAAATAAATCCTAATGGTGTTCAAAAGATTATTCTGAGATTAATACATAATAAAAACATAGGAATGTTTCATAATATTGAAAAATATACAATGTAATGTACAAATTATAAAAAAAATACAAACACTATTATGAAGTTAATTACCGTACGATATAAACATACACTATTTATTTTGTGAAAGTTGTTTCCGGGAAAATGACTTATGCTAAATTTGTTTGATTATTAGTGAGAATGCAGCATAAAAGGATAATATAATATTGAATACCATAATGAGCAAGTGTAATCAACTGAACTAACATATTCACATTTTTCCCTTTAAATGTTTTCTAGATTGAAAACTTTTGAAATAGTAAACTTTACAAAAATCAACATATATGCATTATAAGACCAACATATGGTAGTAAGTTTAGGACGAACAGAGAACGTTAAACTGTAAAGCTAAACTTAATTTGAAAATTATTTTCTAAAGATATTAAGCTATATTTAATAATATTCTGGTTTTGAAGATCTTGACGTGTAGATTTTTAATACGTACTTAATCTTAAGACCTGACATTTAAATTAAAAGTTATCCTTTGATAGTTATGAATAATGTCAAGATAACCTTTTAAAATGTCTTTTGATGTGTGAAAAATGGAAAGTGAATAATGGGATAGCTGGGGGTGTAGAATTGGTGTAAATGTCACCCACTCTTTAATTTTGGTGGCAAGTGTGGGAGACTGCTGGCTTGCTGCTCTGTGGTAGATATGTAAATTTAGGCATGTAGGAAAAATAAAAGGGCTGGGCATTGCAATATTCATTGTTACAGTGCTCAATGATTTTCTCTTAGTAGTATTATAGAATCTTACAGTAGCTGAAAATTCGCGATTATATAACAAGCTTGTGATACTATTTTTTTTTTGCATATAATTGCGCTTGTCTTTTGAGGTCCTGTAGAGTGCAGTTGAAAATTGTTTAGTTCCTGGGGTTGATGTTACAGGAATGGTGTTAATGAATTCATTCCCAAGCTAGAGCTGTAGACAACCATATCATGTTGCACATTGAACCCAGATTTTCTGTGTTTATCCATGGGGTAGAAGTTTCTTGAATTCTTAATGGGTTCTTGGTCTAGATGTCTATAGCTGTACATACATGTCTTTATGACGTCCTGCTCATCCTCCATGTGATGCAGTTCTACTATGGTTATGGCACCGTTCAATTTCTTACCAGATATATAGTACTGTTAGCAGGAAGGCATTGACGTTATTTTTTATTCTCTATGCTGTGGTCATCGACTCAGTTTTAATATGTGCTTGTTTGTTGTATCTTGTACAAACTGTTCTTTTCGCCTCCGTAATATCATCCAGCAACCCAGGCCAGTTTCTTGTACCCGATGCAACTCAGACAGAATCGTCGAGTGTGAATGGTGTTGTGGTACGGGCTTCTTCATGCTTGGTGACAGCATGCTCTGCCAAGTCCCATCAAGAAGCACAACTTGTGTGATATGTTCTGGAAAGGTGAGTCCATATGCTTCATCAGGGACTAAGACATCTCGTTTTGTAGCCTTTTTGGCGGGAGAAGGTTGTGAAACTTCTCATTTCTCAATTATTTACAGGGGTCAAGATGCTGCCCCAACTGTAAAGGGACTGGATTTCGAGCCAAGTGGTTGGAGGAACCAAAGATTCACAAGGAATAGCATACCAAAGATTCACAAGGAATAGCATATCAAATCTTGTTCGCCTGATACGACAGTTGCTGTTTGGGGGCTGTAACTTGTGACGACCAAAGTTTTGTATATGTTCTTCTGGATGAGTTGCAGCATTGTTCACAATTTTACTGTACAAAAGGTCATTTTCCGGTAATTATTTCTTGTGTTTTTGTCTCGCTTCTGTAGTTCGTAGAAGGTTTGTGACTAGAGTGCACATATGTGCTTTCACTTTAGTAAAGCTTATGCAAGGAATTTAGTTGAGAAGTTTAACATGGCAAATAGTAAGCCAGTTAGCATCTCAATCGAGTGTGCAGCAAATTTGGAAGCGTCGACTGAGGTTCATTTGAAGATGGTAAAGCGGCCACTTTGTTACATCAGGGATACTCTTAACTATGGTTCAAGTTACGCTGCTTCAGAAATTTCATACTAATGGTTATTGTGGTAGTGATTAGGGTGGTGATGATGTTGATCGGAAGAGCATCACCGGTATATCTAGTGTAAAAAGAAACCCATTGCGAGTCTGATTCTTTCGAAGGCAATACAAATTGGTGTTCTAAGAAGCTAACTGTTTTCAATTGTTTCCTCTCAGTTTTCATATACGCTGTCATTTGCTCGTCCAATGCTCCTGTCCTTCACATCGTCGCCATAATAGTTAATTTACAGAACCTTCCCTTAAACTCGGCATGCATATTAACTCTACTGATGCACTTTCCATCTCTGTTGAAGGATAGCCGGTGGAAAAGGAATGATAAGATATTCAGAACACCTGACTCGCTGTGTCTGTAATACTGAGATTAGAAAAAAAAAAAAAACTGCATAAGTTTTCGTGTTCAAGCTGGAGAAATGCCTGGGATATGCGACCTCCATAGAATGGAATTCGCCTAACTTTTTTCCGCCTATTCCGCCTTTACGGTCTGATTCCGCGTGAATCAATCAGCCAACTCTCAATCAAGATCACGTTTTGGTCACCGAACGTATACACGCACACCACAACGCACCCATGAAGGAAAGAAATCACGAAATGAAAGCACGCACAATATTTATAGGAATTCTTCCCAGCCTTTATTATAAACCCGATTACAACGATTACAACAAATGAGCTTTCAACCCGAGCACGCAGATCTCTTCATGAACAATTGTGTTGTGATCTGCGTCTCAAAAAGGGTATATTTATAGACAACGCTATGAGATTTACATCATAAAGTTATCCCACGAAAAATATCTTACAACCAAGAATCATATCTTTAACCCATAATATCTTTTGGCAAGCTTATCTCCACGATATCTTCATGCTTTGCTTATCTTCTTGATTCTTATCTTCCGCAATAATATCTTTTACAAATCTTCTCGAAAGATTCGTTTTCAGTCTTACCAATCAATCCACCCCAATAGCATTGGTACGAGACCCGTCTAAACTGCCATCCTCAGTTTGGACTTCGAACTTATCAAGCCCAACTCAAGATTTCCTTCGCAACTATCCCAACCCACGTTTTGCCTTTGACCACCATCAAGTCAAGACTTCGTTTATCATTCCAATGCCCAAACAAACCCACAAGCTTCGCACTTAGCATAGGGGACGATCATAATAACATTGACTTGATTTGGTCTTATGACACCTCTTCCCTCCATAATAGATAACAGACAAAATCCCATCTGATAATAACAACTGTTGCCCCTTCTTATAAAGTCCAGTTGTTCATTTAGGAATACAGCCCAAGCCGAACTTAGCACGATGCCAACGAAACATGTCATCAGTCTTCGTTTGCCTTTACTTAGGAATCTCATCACGCTCGTTGCCACGAGAAATTTTTCATCGTCCATTTAAAATTGACTCTCGTACGTGCATTTAAGGTGGACAAACGTCCAGTAGTAATAGGTACGGCATCCGCTACAAAGACTTCGACTCCAAACTTGCACAGATCAGCTTTCGTTATGAAGCCATTGGATGGACGGATGAAATCACGAAGGAGTGCTTGTGAAATTCCGTTTGTCATCCGCGTTGCATCACAGGTGTCCGCCCTAGGACCTGAACTTATCTTGTTAGCTAAGGACTGAGATGTGTACATAAGAATCGAAAAGTGAAGGATAAAGGGCTATATGAATAGAATAGTGCAATTTACCATGTATGGTTTTATACTTAGATCCTTCATAATCATGGATGAAGAATTTGATTATAGCATTCACAGTCCATCCAATATGAAAGGGCTTGCTGATCAGTTTTAAGTACAGAGAAATGTGATCCTCTCCACCGGCTTTCGTGTTTCCATGAGGATAGATAGCTAATACCCTGACAAAATTAAAAGAAAGGATTAGAGTTGAAACCATCTTGTTCAGGTGTAATTCATGATGATTGTCTATGTTACATACCATGTGTGGCCTGCTGCGAGGAACTCAGTTGCTTCTAAATAATCCCGGTCTAGTCCTTCCATTGAATCTCTCAATTATGTGAACGACTCAATTTCCATAAGATAGTGTGCAGATTTTTCTTCTCTCACAGATCGTTTGATATTTGAGGCATCTTCGACTTTGAATGAGTATATGCTTCCTAGAGAAGTTTTCACAGAAAAAAAGACCAAGAAGTAAGTATATATGGACCTTGAAAATGAAAATTAAGCATTCTACTTAGTAAATCTCTTCTCTGTCCGACATTTACCAAGGGATACAATTCCTTGGATGATTGTTTCGCGTTGGGACTTGATTTGCGTAGAAGAAAACCAGAAGACATGTATCACCAAAACTTGAAATCTCCTTGAAAGAGCACACTTAGAATCAGAAAACATAGAGCGATGGGTGCGCGATCTATGAGTTTACATGTTGAATCCAGGCAACAAGAGTTAATCCTCTAGCACATTGACCAAAAGTGAAATACCAAATTATATACAGGTGATAAAAAAATCAGAAAGAATGAATCATACCATTGGATGATGCCACGGCGGTGTTGTGTTGGCTGCGTTATACAGTGTCAAATAATTAATAGCACTTGACGTATTAACCTGTCGCCAAAAATCAAGCAATGAAATAATACGGATCTACGTGAAGTTACAAGACTCCTTGATTTCACCACATGATCGTACTCCTCTTGTTTGTCGATGGATTGACTACTAGAGTTACTTCGTATGATGGTTCCACGTTCACAAATCTCAGAGGGCGTAGGTGATTCCACTAGAGATAGGTAGGAGAAGAGAGAGCAGAGATATGTTTTTCATAAAAACCAGATTTGATTCCTAACTCAAATTTCGGTATGATAATTAGAATTCAAATAACTAATATTCAAATTCCTAATATGTCGTCACGTCATCCATGACATGTCGATGTCATATAATATTAAATCCCAACATCTCCCACTCATCCGCATGGCGGAAGTCATCTTCATAGCTTATTTTGAAATAACCTCATCTCTTCATACAGAAACGGAATGTGCGACCCCATGAGAACAAACGCACATGAGAGTTATGTATTAAGTCATTATCAAGACTAGCACAAAGCGCCAATAGGAAGAATCTCGTCAATGTCCCAGACAGTTAGACTACACCTAGACACAGAATTCTCAAATCCCTCACAATGAGCAATGCTACATCTCTCACAAAACGCTATGTACTCATGACTTACATCAAGGAACTAATCCGATCAAGTCGTTCGGGCTATGAGTCACACAAAGTGGCGTATTATTATACTATTTTCCCAAACAACATATGTTGGTCCCAAACAACATATCTTCCCACACAACTGCTTTCCTAGACATGCTATCAATCATGATCCAAGGAAACATGCTAAAGTAGCAACATCGAGCAACCTTGACCCAATATAGTTTTTGGTCCATAAGGGCACATAATAGAATCATGTAATGATTCAAGTGGCTCACACAGGGACAAAGCAGGGATTCATTAGTCGCTCCCACTATAATGGTCGACTCAAAGCACATATAGTATGAATATATGTTGTGATGTTCTCTCATAAAGGGCATGTCACTCGTAATATATAACAATACATGAATCTTAGTCTAGTCGCTATGCAAACGCCTAACCTGAATTTCTAACAGCAATCACTCTCGCAGCGCCTATTCTAGAAATTCACATTCAGCTATCTGCGGGCTTCATGAAGTGTGGTCAACTTCATGATCGACCAAATAACATGGTCTCATCTTAGCTCCAACTAAGACGACGCATAATATATAACTATCATTCACTCATCCTCTAGGCGCCAAAGATATAACGTCTTATATTGCACACCATCTCAGTGTCAAGATGATTCATCTGTATGAGTAGATCGAATCGAGCCTGGGGATTTCTTTACAAGAATACATACATAAAGCATCAAACCAAAATCACACATAGTATAAAATAGAAATGATATAAACAACAATGTCATACAAAGCGAAAAACAATGTATGAACAAATACATCAGATGCTACTAAAACCCATGCTCCTAGAATGAGTAAGAAATACATCTCTAGCAATAGGCTTAGTCAAGGGATCAACCACCATCATGCCAATAGATATATGATGTAGGACCAGCTCCTTCTTCGGTACCATGTCTCTAATAAAGTGATAACGCACATCTATATGCTTAGTCTTTTCATAATACTTGGGATCCTTAACATATGCCAAAGTTGCAATGCTATCAAGGTAGATAAGAACGACCTTCTCTCTGTAGGCCTTGATAGCCAACCTCTGTAAGAATCTAGTCAGCCACATAGCCTCCTGAACTGCTGTTGAGCATGCGATGTTCTCGACCTCCATCGTGGAAAGAGCAACACATGTCTGCTTCTTGCTGCTACAAGAGATACAGCCACCACCAAGTATAAACGCATAACCTGATGTGGACTTAAGCTCATCTCTACTATTGGCCCAATCTGTATCACTATAATCTCTCAATCTTAAATCACCTGCATCGGAACATAAGACAAGGTTAGTAGTATCACGAAGATACCTAAAGACTCTCTTGATAGCTGTCTAATGAGCTTCACAAGGATTACTCTGGTGTCGACTGACCATGCCAATAGCATAACAAAGGTCAGGACGTGTACACAACATAGCATACATCAAGCTCTTAATTGCTTCTGCATATGGTACTTTAGACATACGCTTCTTTTCTTCATCATTCTTAGGACATTGATCAAGGCTTAAGGCACATCCTTTTTGCATTGGGGTGTCAACTGATTTCGAGTTATTCATACAAAATCCCTCAATTATCTTCTTGACGTTAGACTCCTAAGACAAACCCAGAAGTTTCTTTGAGCGATCCTTCACAACCTTCACGCCTAGCCCATTGCTAGCCTCCCCCATGTTGTTCATCTCAAAAGTTGAGGACAACATCTCTAAGTGACAACTATAAGATCCATATCATTAGAAGAGGCGAACCAGACTTAGGGAGAGATTGAAGAAGTGTATCAGACTTATGCCTTAATTACTATGTCTGTTATCATTTATGATTTGATGTGTCAAAATACTTGTTTATGTTCTATACATATTATCTACCATTAGACTCTATATCCCTAGTATTAGACATCTGATAGTCCTAGGGAGTGCTTAAGAGAGTCAGAGTTTTGGAGGAGAAAGGACTTCGTGGAAGTGCCGAGTAAATCAGACTGGCGGAGAAGACTTCAGGATATCAGAGTGTCATTGCTAAGGGAACAGAGTTCAGATGAAGATTGGGAAGTTTACTATGTGTCTGTATCCTGGGAAGTCTGTTCTATGCCTAGTGTGTTACAGAGTTCCAAAGATATACGCTTAATTGTGCTTTAATGAAGATCAGAGGACTATTGCCTTTAATAACTGACTTCTGGGTTGTAAACATTCAACAGACTGCAGCATTGGACCAAAATGAGTTCAAACAGACTTGTGAGAATGAAACAGACGAAAGCTAACAGACTTCGACACTATATCAGACTATGGCTTTACATGGATTGGTTCAACAGACTTCATTAAAGTTTGGTTGGGAGTCTGTTGAATTAATTGATATTCTGGAATGTTCGTACTACCTGACTTATTTTTCAAGACATCCAAGATCTATAAAAGGCGGATGAAGGATTCAGTTGAGATACAGAATTTCATTCATTCTTCAGTAAACACAATCTCTTTGCGAATTCATCTCAACTGCAAGTTTCAAGATTCAAGAACCATCCATTTTCGGTTCTCCCTACGATTAAGAGACTTCTACAATTGGGGATTTTCTGAAATCCATCATCATCTTTGATTGATTGGATTTCATCTTTGAAGATTTCTACATTCTCCATACCTTTTGTGAGTTCTACAGATACTTATATTCTTTCTTGATACGGTTCGCTGAGTGATTCAGAAGACTCAGAGGTTGAGAGGTGAACATGAAAACCCTTTGTACATCAGTTGTGAGCTTGATTTTGTGTGGTAACAAGGTTTGTTGAGTGATCCAGGAAAACTCAGAGGTTGAAAAGTGAACCTGGAAACTTTTTGTAATCCGTTTTGTGATAGTGGATTTGTTGTGCTGCTTCGTGGGTTTTTCTCCCTGAACTAGGGTTTCCCACGTTATATCTGGTGTTCATTTTTCTTTTTCTGCTGATCATATTTCTGTATTCACCCAACAATCAATAAATCAGATCAAGAACTGTCAGTTAGAAGTATAACTTCTTTTTCCGCAGCGTTTGGTTCATAATTTTGTAACAGAATCGAATATTGATCAATTACCCTAATCACCCCCTCCCTCCCTCTCTCTAGGCTATTTTGGTGTAATCATTATAGCACTTTAATCATTGCCGGCCGAAAGTATGCCATCTACATATAAAGCAAGTATAAGAACTTTATCATTCAACCTCTTTATGTGTAACGCCCCGGATTTTCGTACCGAAAAACACGCGAGCGTTATGCCGTCACGGACCCAGTCCATAACAAGGCTGAATAAACCGAATGAGTTTAAGGGTATAAAAGTCAAGGAAACTATAAACAGTAGCCACATTCATAGCTTACAAGTTCGAATAGTTGTTTTAGTTACAACATTAATGCAGAAGCAACGCTGATCGATTATTACATTAAACAAATTAGACATCTGATCTGCTATAATATCCAAAAGTGCATGATATCATCTATATGCATGCAAGCTCATACTAAGAACCTTCGGGTGCTGTTGGGGGCATCCCTGCAATTGAAAAACATAACCGTGAGTTAACGAAGCTCAGCAACCTAAGGTGTATGAATCCCAATTACAGAAAACTTTCGCTAACGGCTATGGCGACCGTCGAAAGTTCCTAAAACATTTTTATAATATGATATGAAAATATGGGCGCCATATCAAACATATTGTTTCACATTTGCTTATATGGCTTCGTATCGCTTTTTAAAAGTCATCCCCTTCTTTTGCAGATATTTAGGATTCATGACTTGACTCAAAAGCGGCAACTGCAAGAATATGACCGACTCGGACTACAGAGATAAGATGTCAATCGTCAGCGAGGCTACCCAATAGATTCTAATTTCGCACCTGCCTACTCTGTGCGTTACCTTGGACCTCTTGTACGCATTCAATGGGGTATCACATGCCAGCATTGAGATAATTTGGGCCTCCCTGCAGAGAGTAATTCGTGGTCCCGCCACAACAGCGTCGAAGCCGGTGCATGCATACAAAGAGGATAGGGGATGCCCATCGCTCCCTAGCTAGTTCTCACCCATGACGATGGCTCAGAGGATAATATTAGAGTTCAATTACTCAAACCTAAGCCACCAAGGCTATTTAAGGAAGCAACAAATGATCTTAATGGATCAAAGAAGGGACGTCATGTTCGACCTTCTGAATAATTTCAGGGAAAACGACCAATGATCCAACGGATCCAACAAGGGACTTCATTGTCGACGTGATCAACTCAAAGATACGATATTTCTTATTCGTTCGCTTTTTCATTAGTTTGCATAGATAGTGTAACTATGCTCCGCATCCCCATTTTCTTTTTATTAATCGTTTAGAGGTCGCTTTTATTTATTTCCCGAGAGGGTATATATATTATAAGGGTGCGTTTTCTAGTTCATTTCAATCCAAATACCCCACATCACATATCAACATGTAAAACAATCATCCCCGGTCTCGATCCTAATGTCAAGGCTTGTTAATATAACCCGATCCCCCTCATGGTGTAATTAGTACCCCCTTTTAATACATAATCCCGGGATCGAGTAAAATCCGTCATATCGCCACTCCAGGCACACATATGTCTAACGAAACATGTCCATGGTGTTTTAAGATCATAATAAGCATAAATTTACGTACGCATGTGGTCATGCATGCTCCCATGCATAATTTGTCGAAATTAGGGTTTTGTTATCGCCTTAACATATTTATCAAGCAACCAAGCATATCATCGCCCTCCTGACGGTACACTTCTCATTACATTCATCATAACACATCATATTGATGAGATATTAAGCACGAGACAGATCGAGAGGGGTTAGGTTACGTTTGAAACGTGTTTAACCCTAGTTTCACTTAGGGTTAAAGAAAACTTAGCAACTTTGATACCCAACGTCACCCGACACTATCCAACTTCAGTCACTGCTCTGTCCTCATCCTGTTACTACGGGTTGCAGGAAAATCGGCAGGAATGTCGTCGAAATTCATCGAGAAGCTTCGTTAAGTCGTTTTACGCTCATTCATGCACATCCCTTGGCACTCATGACATCAAAAACCCATCCCCCGCTCCGTCACCCCGCTTACCTTCCTCCGTTACGCTGGCTGCCGGACCTTGGTCGGAATTTGGTCGAAAGTTGACCGGAAAGCTTCTACGAAGCGTTCTAAGCTCCTCTCCGCATAAACTTCGAACTCAAGACGTCCAAGACCTCGTCTATCTCGCTGCCTGCCTGCCGCCACCTTCCTGGAGCTCCTGGGGGCCGGAGAACGTCGCCGGAGTACTGCGGTTGTTGGCGGCGATGATGGCGAGCTCGGGACGATGATCCAGCGCGCAGGGGAGCTCCTTGTGATCGCCAGAGTTCATTGGTGGCTTGGAAACGATGATGGCGATGATCTAGTGATGACGAGATGGCCGGAGAACGCCCATGATAGTGACAACGGCGGTTTCTTGGTGTCTAGCGATGGTGTTGACGCGCTGTGAAGAAAATGACGGCGATGGCGGCTTCGACTTGTGATGATGATGTTGAAGTCGATGGCAGCGATGGCGGATGATGGGCGGCGCGAAGGAGGTGGTGGTGAGGAGACGATGATGGCGTTGATGATGGTTTATGGTGGTGGTCTGAAAACGATCCACAGTTAACGTTGATTTTGAGAGATTAACTAACCAACATTTATAGGCCGTGCATCTGAAAAATGGACATCTCGATTAAAATGAAAATCTCTCCCATCCTCTCAAAAGAATAACGGATGTGATTATTACATCCGCTATAAAGATTAGCGGATGGGAATGAAAAAAATCTCATCCTTCCTCTAAAAAGAATAGAGTATGTGATAATTACATCCGTTATTCTTTTCAGAGGAAGGATGAGATTTGTGTTTTAATCGAGCCGTCCCTTTTTCAGATGGGCAGTCTATAAATATTGGTTTATTAATCTCTCACAGTCAATGTTACCTGTGGATCATCGTCCCACAACCTAATACTAGCATATGTATCACTATAAAGATGGAATTACTTGAATTGTCAATATATCTTGTGTTCTGAGTAAATATTCATGTTCATATTATATGTACAGTGAATCTCAATGAAATATATATGCAAACTAAAGTTGAGTTATGTGATAGTTCTATTAAAAAAAATTTAGAGTCAAGGGATCATGTGGTTTATAGTAAGATAAAAGACCTTTCTCACTATATATTTATTTGCTCAAAACAAGTATGATTTTCTATTTATTTCACTTGTGTGGATAATGATTATATGCATAGCGATTTTTTCGATCTTACCTTGTGTTATTAAACAAAAATATTCATATTTTTTATTTTTGGAAGCAAACTTGTGAAGAATACATATTGATGTCATGTTTTTTGTCTCTATGATAACAGTGAAATAACTTCTAAAAATATCATCGCTAACTTGATAAAGGCAAAAAGTAGAATGACATCAATTATGATATTTGGCATAAGAAGATGTAATTTTTGTTAAATGAGCAAAAACTTATGGAGCATCTCACCACGCTTATGGATAAGCCACCTGAGGGGCAGACGGCCAACATCGTCGGGATAATGAAGCATATGAGGCATAGACCAAACGGGACAGTAGTGCGTGCTTTATTCTGTTGAGCTGCATGCATGATGGCCTCATTGGTGCATATGAGCATTGTACTACTGCTAAGAAAATATGGGATCGACTTTATTTTGGCTTTGGGGGCACTTCTACTACTCGACTTTGCAGTTTGATGCTGAAGTTTGAGACTTATAAAATGGACCCCAAGTACTCAATGAAATAGCACCTGAGGATCATGTCTTCCACAATTAGGGAATTGGCAAGTGCTGGTAATGCGCTCTCTGACGAGCAACAAATGCTAGATGTCATTCGTTCCCTGTCTGACTCATGGATTAACATGAAACAGATTGTTACCCACAATGAGAGTATCAAGAACTTTGCTAACATATCTCGTTATGTGGAGCTTGAGGCAGAGCGCGAGGAAGCAACCCGCGCTACAACTCTTGTTGCCAATGTGAACAAACGCAATGAAAATTGGTCCAAGCGTAATAACAAGGACAAGTTGGCAAGTTCTAGATCACAAGGTGCTAAAGAAGAAAAAGTGGCTAAACGCCCAAGGGACAAGCGTGGTGAAAAGAAAGATAAGACAAAGATCAAGTGCTATAACTGTCAAAAGATGGGTCACTTCGATCATGAGTGCACTAAGACGAAGAAGGTATCCATTTCTAATTCCTCGAGCATTATTTGTATATGCTCTCATGTACTTGTTGCTAATACCTCTCCTATGTAGATTGTTGACTCAGGAGCAACAAAGCATGTGACGAGGGATCGTGGAGGCTTTGTAGATTATATAAGAGTTCCACTGGGTTCTCGAAGAATCTACATGGGAAATGGCACGGTGAAGGACGCCTTGGGAGTAGGATGCGACCAACTTCAATCGTGTGGTGGGCGGTCCTTATTGTTGCATGATGTATTACATACGCCAGAAGTGCAACATAATTTAATTTTTGTCTTATGTTTAGGTAGCCTTGGCTATCCTGTTAATTTCTCGAATAATGGTGTAGACATTTCACTTGATGGTACTTTGATTGGACATGAAACTTTATGTAATAATTTCTATGTTTTGGATTTATGCAATTCTATTTCTTCATCTTTTGTTACTCGTGCTGATGTTGATGTGAATGTTGGCAATAATAAGGATATTGTTGTTGATTCTATTATATTGCATGCTAGACTTAATCACATTGGGCAAGACAGAATGAGTAGATTACCTAAAGAAGGTCTTTTGGGGCTACTCACTAAGGTCAAGTTTGCTTACGCGTGAGACTTGTTTGGCAGAAAAGGCATGCAGGAAGCCTTTTGGTAAGGCTATAAGAGGTAGTCAGCCACTTGAGTTAGTCCACTCGGATATTTGTGGTCCCATGAGTGTCAAAACATGTAATGGTGCTACATATTTTCTCACATTCATTGATGACTATACACGCTTCGGTTATGTGTATCTGTTAGCTCACCGTGATGAGGCTTTTTATTGTTTCAAACGTTTCATGGCTGAGGTTGAGAATCAAAAAGAAAAGAACTTAAAAGTTTTTAGAACCATTCGTGGACGCGAGTATTTTTCATCCCAGTTGAGAAAAACGGAATTGTTAGGCAGCTCACTACTCCTTACACTCCGTAACAAAATGGTGTAGAGGAAAGAAGGAATAGAACCTTACTTGATATGGTTTGCTCAATGATGACGCAAACCAACCTCCCAATATCTTTCTGGGGGAATGCTTTGTTAATTGCGGCCTACGTCCTTAATAGAGTGCCTTCTCAGTTGGTTTCTTCCACTCCATATGATTTGTGAACTGGACATAAACCTAATCTTAACCACTTGGGTCCTTGGGGTAATGCAAGATATGTTCACAATGTTTCCCATAAGTTTGAAAAATTGGGTCCTAAAGGTAGAAAGGCTATCTTTATAAGATATTCAGATAGCTAGAAAGCGTATGTGATGGATGGTGAACATTAAGATGGTGGAGGTATGACTGAGATTGAATCTTGGGATATTGACTTCCTTGATAAAGAGTTCCCTTCTTTAAGAGACACTCAAACGAATATATAACATACGTATAGTACATATGTAAATAAAACGCGAATAAAAGACGTCACATATAACATTACGAATTAAAATATAATCGTGAATAAAGGTTAAAGATTTAATCCAGAGAAATATTTGATTACTAAATCAAACATAACGATGGAATATTTGGGATGATTAGTTGAACGCGGCAATAAACATTACGAACGTAACGTTATAATGTTATAAACGTTGCGCGTAAGGGCCAACGATTTTAATCCCATAAATAATGGATTATGACTTAGGAGGTCATATTTTCGTATATGCGATAAATTTATCAATGCAAATAAATTATCGATGAAATAGTATTACGAAATTTAGGTAAATAATGGACTGAACGAGACGTATCGTGGGACGAAATTGGATACTTTCCCACATTTCAAACTTCTCCATACACCCACCACCACTCAGCTCTCCATCGCTCTCCAGCATCGCCTCCGCCCGCCTTCGTCACCTCCACTGACCACCACCTTAATCACTCTCACAACTAGACACCGCCGCGCCGCTCATCACCACCAGGCAGCCACCACCATCAACACCGCTAGCGTCTTCGCCGTCGTCTTAGCGGTGAAAACGTATGGCAGAGCAAGACAATGTGTTTTGATGACATTGGGTGTAATGGGTGTCGAAATTGGTACGTAAACGAGCCTTAAAACAGCTTAACGAAGCATTTCCGGCGACATTCCGGCCACTTTCCGGCCACCAGCGGTGACGGCGGTGGGGACACGACGGTGAAGAAGGCAGAACAGCGGGACAGTGACTTCGGGTGTCAAAGATCCTAGGGTTTCTAAGGGATTCTTTAACACTAAGTAGAACTAGGGTTAAACACGCTTCAAAGGTAACCTAACCCCTCTCGATCCAAATCATACTTATTATTTCATCAATATGAGTGTTATGATGATTATGATATAGAGGGTATCGATAGGAGGGCGATGATATGCTTATTTACTTAATAGAAGCGTTGAGACGATAACGGAACTAGGGTTTCGTTATTTTATGCATGGATGCATGCATTGGGATAGAAGGCACCATCTTATGCTAAAAATAATTTAAAAGGGGTCATGGACGTATATTACTTTGAATATGTGTATGTTTAATGTGCGATATAAGGAATTATACTTAATTATGAAATTTATACGATAATGAAACTAGGGTTTCAATAGCATTTATGCATGGGAACATGCG
>JAOVYX010017729.1:0-21595 GCA_035668315.1 Drosera spatulata | reverse complement strand
CTGCTTTTCTGGTACTGACTATTGCTTGAGCTGAATATTAGGCTAATGTTGCCGAGTACCATAATTTGAGGCTCGATGCGGCTCTACTAGAGAAAAAGCTGATGGCAGAGATGACCAGACCCGAACGAGTTTTGCTCTACCTTCAACCTGGAAGGCTGGTAAGGATTAGGATCTGAGATTAGGAACTGAGATGTTTTAATCACGAGATGCATTAGCTCGTTTCTGAAAGAAGAACATGTCGTTTAGGGATAGTCACAGTGGATAGGTGGTGGACTACTTATCATGAAAGAGTTATCTCATATAACTGATTGTAGTTTTATTCATGATGTTTCTCGATCATGGGTTTTACTATTGCGCTCGTCCTTGCTCCTTGCTCCTTGGCTCTTTCCTTGTTGGCTTTTCATATTTTTCCATCCTGCATGAATTTCAGGTCAGGATACGGGAAGGAGTAACAGACTGGGGTTGGGGTGTTGTGGTTAATGTGGTAAAAAAGCCCCCTGCAGCAGCAGGAACACAGCGGTCAACTGCCAGTGCACGAGCTGGGGGTTATATAGTGGACACTCTTCTTCACTGCTCTCCTGGTTCAAGTGAGAACGGTTCTAGGCCAAGACCATGCCTCCCCCGCCCTGGAGAGAGAGGAGAAATGCACGTGGTGAGATTATCAATAGTCATTTAAGTTTCTGCTCTGGTTTCATGACTTCATTCTAAAGGTCACTATAATTTATAAATACACGGGCATGTGCTAATTGTTCATGTGATACTAGGTTCCTGTACAATTATCCCTGATATCTGCTCTCAGTAAACTCACACTTAAAGTTCCTCCTGATCTTCGACCATTGGAAGCGAGACAAAGCATGCTTATTGCAGTACAGGACATGGAGAAGCGTTTCGATAAGGGAATTCCAAAGCTTAATCCTGTAAAGGTTAGCCCTTATTTCTTAAGCTCTTCTCCTGTAGTTGTAATTCATGCATTGCACGCATTTTATGTCCATAATTATGTTGGTTACAAAATATTTCTGGGGAATGTTTTGATGCCAAGTAGACATTCCAGTAATAATAATAATAAAAGCTCTCTAGGTTCTTTGTCTTCATAAGCTGACAGGTAAAGGTTTCTATGCTTTCTATTTCCTATTTTTCTTTTTCTTTTCTGCAGAGCCCTTTTATCATCGCTTATCATCCTTATGGTACAGTATTTGAAGACTAGCTCAATGGCTTAATTTGATTTTCATTCCAATTGAAGCCGATCAGGTCTTGTCATTTAAGCATATCTCATTTCTTCATCAAATGATAATGTTTATTTCACGCTACATGCATGAAGGCGGCCTAACTAGATTTTTTTTGGTCATCTACTGTACCCTCCTTAATGAGAGCGTACTAAGCATGCTACTTATTGACCCGTTTATTTATGTAAGAAGAATTTGTGCTTTTATTATTAAATATTGTTGTCTTTTTCGTTACTCTCTGAAGACACTCTAGAATTCTTGTTTCATCTCCATCAGAATTCTGTTGGAATTATCGTATGTAACCCCTTCTATCAAATATATCTACAGGATATGGAAATTAAGGATCCAGAAGTTGTTGACTTGGTCTATCGAATAGAGGAACTTGAGAAGAAACTGTTAGCCCACCCATTGCACAAGGTTTATGCCTTTCTGAATCCTGATTTCATGTATATACTGTTTAACTTGGCTGAAAAGTTTATGCCTTTATTGTCATTTTTCTTTTTGCCATGCATGCCAGTCACAAGATGTGCAACAAATCGAATCTTTCCAAAGAAAAGCGGAAGCGAATCATGAGATTCAACAGTTGAAGTCAAAGATGCGTGAGTCCCAGGTTCGAAATATACTTTTTGCTTGTTTGCTTCAATTTTACACTCATCTAACGGAAAAAATTTGGTCTTGTAAAATGTATGAACCATAATAGTTCTCACGTACTTCTTATTATGAATCATATTGTTTTTACGTACATGGTAAAAGGGTAAGTAGGTTTGTTCTTGCTATGTTCCTGACAAGTAAATCACAATATTCTGATTTTATTGATTTAATCTTTGCAGCTACAAAAGTTCCGTGACGAACTCAGGAACCGGTCCCGTGTTTTAAAGAAGCTAGGCCATATCAATGAAGACGGTGTGGTGCAGCTAAAGGGTAGAGCTGCTTGCTTGATTGACACTGGAGATGAACTGCTTGTCACAGAGTTGATGTTCAATGGTATGCCTTAAGCCTCTATACTTGAGTTCTGGTCATTATTCCTCTTGCCTTGTTTTGCTGGTGTGTGCATTGTTGCGCGAGATGTGTCTGAACTGGAAACATTGGAGCTGTTGAGGTACCACCAAGATATAGGGTTTTGATGTCCTTGCTCTTAGTTGAATGTTTGGGTTCTTAAAGAGGATAGTGATGCTCTTGTTACGTGAAGTGCCCATAAATCATTCTTCTTCTCAAACCCAAAAAAAAAACAAAAAAAGGCCTGAAAATTTTCATGACAGGTGTCTGGGTTTGTTTATATCATTCTTTTTGTTCCTCTTTATAATCCAGGCGCAGCATGGGTGTTGCTCTTACAAAGGGCTGAAGATTCTATCTTCTTGTATCTTATCATGCGGGAATCTGGTTATGTATAAATTTGCTCGTTTCTTTAAGCTTGAGTGCGCCACCTAAGATCATCTTGGTTGATGCAGTTATATCTGGGCCAGCAACTTGTTATGGGGTTAGATTTTCGCTACCCGTACGGCACTCAAGTTACTCACTCCTTCACTCGAATTCAGCCTAATTCGTCATCCAAAGGTGATGTTTGAGAATACAAGAGAGTTTGGACTTGGAAACCAGCTTGTATTGAGAACGCTTGAGGGTTTACAAAGGTTTTAGCTTACAAGAATGGGATGTCTTAGAATGATTTGGGATGGTTTGGCAAATAAGCCTTGCATCCCTTTGTATATACCTTCATGGAAGGGTCTGGACTTTGTGGTGTAGACTCTTCCATACTTTTCCCCTCCTAAGAACATACAAGAGTCTTCTAGACTCTTCCTTTAAGATATTTTTCAAGGAATTCTCTAGAGAACTCTTCCTAACTCTAGGAAATTCTAGAGAGTTTCGGAAAACTCTAGAAAAATATGAAATTGTCTAGAGAAATGTGGAGAATTTTAGACAATTCTTCAACAGAAACCTCATGAATTAGCCCGTCCGTGACAAACTGACTGTCTGTCATAGAATGTGATAAAAGTCCTGTACACTATATATTTTCTTCCCTCAGTTATCTAGGGATTCTATATTGTTTTTATTTTCTCTTTCTTGCCTATATCCTGATGAGATCTGATTTTGGCTCCTGACAATGTTAATCAGGTACATTCAACGATCTTGATCACCACCAAATTGCTGCTCTCACAAGTTGCTTCATACCTGGAGACAGGTCAAACGAACAAATACAACTGAGAACGGAACTTGCCAAACCATTACAACAGCTCCAAGACACCGCGAGAAGAATTGCGGAGGTTAGGATTTCGCTTTTCATTTATCTGCGGAAGTGAGGTGCAGGTGAACTAAAGTTGGAGTTGTGTTAATGCTTACAGATCCAACATGAATGCAAACTTGACGTAAATGTGGAAGAGTATGTTGAATCAACCGTGCGGCCTTTCTTGATGGATGTAATTTATTGTTGGTCAAAGGTTAGATTCAAAGTCACCGCTGCTTAGTGCATATCATGCTTGTCTAATTTGCTGATTAAAGCCCAATTGGTTTTGCATTCATAAATTTGTTCTATATTGTTCTAGTTCATAATTTCTGATCCTGTGTATACTATGCATCTATGATCATCTGTGATGGATATGCGCTGTTTTAGATTAATTCCCTAATTGTCCGCACCCTTCTGTTTTTTTCCCTGCACTTTTTTGACCCATTTGTCTTCCGCATGTTGCTTTCATACTCAGGGGGTTAGTTTTGCCGAGGTTATACAAATGACGGATATTTTCGAGGGAAGCATCATAAGACTCGCTAGGAGGCTTGATGAGTTCTTGAACCAGGTAAAGTGATGGTGTCTTATTCCTTTTCTTTTTGCAAGTCCTCAGCACAATGATCTCTCTCTTTTTCTTTTTCTTTTTTCTTTTTTAAATAAATCCTGTAAAGTCAGACCCCAAAAGAAAAGAGCATATGCAGTTTAATGCAATGGTGATATTTTTGGTTGCGGATACTCTTGTTTAGCTCTTGTTAATTTCAGTGGCTGTTTCCTTGCTTGGTGGATCTGCATCATGTGTCACATTATTTTCCTGTGACATGATAAGTTGCAATTCTACCTTCCTCTATGTTTCCATGACAGTAGCAAGCAGAATATCACTCTGCCATAAGTATTAACTTCTTTCTGGTTTTTGTCGAATTCTTTCATCTGTAGCAGTCCTGTCACTCTCAATAACTCTTTTTCAGATAGCTGTTTTTGTTCCGTAACGAAGACGTGAAGTTTCTGTCTGTCAATCATATGTTTTTCACGTTTTGCAGTTAAAGGCTGCAGCTAATGCTGTAGGAGAGACTGATCTCGAGAACAAGTTTGCTGCGGCTAGTGCGAGCCTTCGTCGAGGTATTATGTTTGCCAACTCTCTCTACCTGTAGAGACGACAGCGCTTAGACTCCGTCTATATGACCCTTCCAGTGGCTCCATTGTCGAAACTGTGTTTATGTAACATTAGAGTTATCTGGAAATATTATCAGAGAACTATGGGAAAATTACAAGGGGAGAGAGAGGTGCTTAGGAGGGTGCCTGATTAGGCTTCCACTGATTCCTTTATTTGCTTGTGCTATATTCCCCTTTTCCCCATAGGCACAAAATTATGACTAATTGTCAAGATGTCAGTTTTGGTATGTTAGTGAGGAAGATATGTTACGTTTCTGATGCGACAATGTACAATTTCCGCACTAAACAGATGGTTGAAATTTTAGCATGAGCGACTTGCTTGTCGGTCCGACGTGGATTGAAGTGATGTGGTGATGCTCATGTGAGTATTTCAATGAAGAACTGTCGATGCTACTGCCGGTTTGCATTGTGTCCTTGATCGAGTTTCGCTCAGTCATCGTTCCAAGCCTCAGCTCAAAGTATCCCTATTTTCGCGTACTGTGATCAGCTATCCAGCAGTCCCAATGTTACCCGAGTATGAAACAGTTTAACAGATCAGCAGTCAGTAGTTATTCACAGTAGATCATACAATGAGTCGTCGACTTGGCTTTAATGTGTATCCTGCATCAAAAGCGACGCCGCGAACAACGGTCCTGAACCACGAATTTCTGGTGGCTCAGGAGGATCGGTTAGGTCATATCGACCGGACCCACGAACCTTAGCCGAAGTTGTAGCAACTGTTGGAGAACTGGACAACTTCCGGATCTGGACCAAAAGTGGAACTTGTCATAGAACAAGTGTGTGTTCTACAACTAGATTATGCTTCAAGTTAGAGAATGGTCCAATCTAGACTAACTGTGCAAATCTCAGCCACTTAAAATTCCATTGAAACGATTTGTAAAACATGGAGTGATGGCCCCAAGATGTTGAGATCTGTTGAACAGAATAGTCTATTATCCTCCTGCAAAACTGTCCAAAAAGGGCATCCCAAGAATCCCCGATTTGCGTAATCAGATCGCTGTCAAATGCTGCCAAGCAAGACCAAGCCTAGCCACGCAACACATAGCAAAGCGTCTCGAGGCACTCTCTATGAAGTGGACTAACATAAAGCAAACAAAAGAACCTGCGCTTGTAATATCTGATGTTGAAACAATATTAACGACAATCAGTTTATGATCATCTTTCGGAAAACCCGTAGCGGAACTATGGATTTCGATATTATGTATTATATGTTTGCATAGTTCTTGTGGTCCGAGACAAGCTTTCAGGAAAACTAAAACACATGATTGTTCCTAACATTCGTCCCGGATATGTTTCAAGTGCTTCACTATTGTAGCCCCATAGGATTTGTTTCCGTTTCTCAAGTTGTGAAAAGGAAGAGAACGACAGGAAATGGATAACGATACACTTCAGCTTTGATCTGATTGGCTGCAAATCTCAAAAGTGATTCCCAACCATGCAAACGCATCTCCTCCTATCCAGTACACGGCACCCCACGATGCCGACCCAAAGGGACCCATTGTGGGCCTTCACTTTGGGCTTTTTGTATGGATCCAACCAAGTCCATTATCAATGTATTTTCATCACTAATTAATCATCAAATTAAAATATTAATAGTTTTAACTACTTATAGTTCCTACAGTTGCCTGCTCCCTTTTTCTCAAGGTCAAACAAGTAACCCATCTATTGCAAATATACATAAGCCCCTCAATATTTGGTCCAGTCTTTCTCTCCTCTCATTCCTCTGTGAATAGAGGGATTAGCTTTATCTGTTGGAAGCTGTGATTTGGTGAGTACACATCTCAACTTGGTTTTTCATATCAGCTTTTGATATTCATTTGTGCATTTGTGTGAGTGTTTGTGTGGGTTGAGTATCATTCTTGATTAAGTTTTAGCCATTGTTATGCTGCTCAGTGTTGATCTAGTTGTGTTGCAATTGATGAGATCGCAGTTATCAGCTTTTTATTTCGAAGTTATTCATCATTTGGAGATCGTTGGAGTAAGTGTTGCTAATCTAAGCAACAAATAAAACTGATGTAGAAATTCGGAGATTATCAACAGGAGGGTGGAAAGTTACTGACTCATACATTTCCTGGTGGTTGCACTTCGCTTTCGCTTTCGGGGTTTGGGGGGGATACTAGCGCAGTGCATATACTGATGTGGTTGCTTATACTAATACTAGTGTATCATGTGAAGACTTTGGGGGGTTATTACCTGTGTGAGACAGTGTAGAGTTACGCAGAAGAGATCCCGATATCGGTTTCCAGAAAGAAAACATAGGAAGATCGAGTAGGAGAGACAGCGACAACAATCCCGAGGCTGATTACTGGATTTGTTATTCATGTTGGTGTTTTCTTACTCTAGGGGCTTTTCCCAAGTTAAATCTGGTGTTATAGTTTTCCGTTTCTTTCCTCTGTTATTGATTTGTCCCAGAGAGATTGTTTCTCGAGGAATTCACAAGAAGTGGTGCTATAGGCGGTACAGGATTCACACCTGACACAAATTTGCTTCAGAAAAAAAGCTTTACGTAGATGTTTTGCTGCATCTAGCTTTATGTATTCTGGAAGAGTTATAAGCTGTTTGGAGTTATCAATCCTGAAAATTATTAGTTGGTCGTCATACTGATCCATCTCGGTCTCCTTTGGAAGCCAAAACATTGCAGATTTTGTTACCTGGTAAAAAGAACATTGCGGATTGATGAGCACTTCTGTCATGGACACCAGGCGTCGATCTCTTGCCATGGAGAGGACTGGCCAATGGTAATAATCGCGCATCGAGCCAGTGAACTCTTTTTATCTCCGATCGTCTTCCAGCTGTCTGATGACTTTCTTGGTTCACAGGGTATCCTCTCAAGATATCCCGACTGACGTTATTGTCGAGGTTGGCGAAGCTAGTTTTTCACTTCACAAGGTATTGCTTGAACTGTCTTTAGGTTTTTCATGAGATCAGAGTCTCGAAACTGTGCGAAATTCAACATGAAATCGTATACATTAGTACAGAAGAAGAGAAGGGTTTCTCTTTAATTTCTTAATGCCAGTATGTGAGCTCTAACCTCCTTTTTTTGGATAGTTCATGTTGGTAGCAAAGAGCAACTACATGAGGAAACTGATACTGGAATCAAAAGAAGCAGATTTGGTACGAATCAGTCTGTCAGATATCCCTGGAGGACCAGAGATCTTTGAAAAGACCGCAAAATTCTGTTACGGGGTGAACTTCGAGATTACTGTCCACAACGTGGCAGCTCTTCGATGCGCAGCGGAATACCTACAGATGACGGACAAGTATTCTGAGAACAACCTAGCTAGACGAACGGACGACTTCCTGAATCAAGTGGCTTTGTCAACTCTTCCTACGGCCGTCGTCGTTCTGAAAGCGTGTGAAGAACTCCTCCCTATGGCTAATGACATAAACCTCGTGCAGAAATGCGTGGCTGTCATCTGCTCCAAGGTAAATACAACAAATTCTTGAAGGCAAAATATGCTCGCGTGCGAATTTGCATTTGTTGATGCAAGAATAAGATATGCGTTGCTGAAATTCATTGTTCGCTTTCATCTTTAATTTTGGCAGGCATGTACTGAGGCAAGCTTTCCCAGCCGTACTCCCCCGAATTGGTGGACAGAAGAGTTAGCAATCCTTAACGTAGTTTCTTTCGAGAAAATCATTGTCACCATGAAATCCCGTGGTTCAAAAGTTCCTACAATAGTCAGTGCTATCATCACTTACGCCGAGAGATCCCTCAGAGTCTTGGCCAGAGACCACTCAGGAAACGGCATCAAGTCTCCGGGCTCAAGTGACTCCGAGGTCAGAAGCCAGCAGCAAAAGCATCTGGAGTCGTTAGTTGCTCTCCTACCTTCAGAGAAAGCAGCATTCCCAGTCAGTTTCCTGTGCTCTCTACTCCGATCTGCTATCTTCTTGAAGGCTTCCAGCAGCTGCAAGAACGAACTAGAAAAACGGATTTCAGCGGTACTAGATCATGTGTCGGTTGATGATCTGTTGGTCCTGTCATTCACCTATGATGGCGAGAGCCTGTTTGATTTAGACAGCGTGAGGAAGATCATTTCAGGGTTTGTTGTCAAGGAGAAGAGTGTTGATGTCTTCAATGGCGGTAACTATAAGGAGGTGTGTTCAACCTCTATGCAAAGAGTCGCTAAGACCGTGGATGCATACCTTGGCGAGATTGCCACCTATCCTGAACTCAGCATTTCCAAGTTCAATGGGATAGCCAATCTTGTGCCCAAAGGCGCCAGGAGGGTTGATGATGATCTTTATCGGGCAGTTGACATCTACTTGAAGGTGAGTCACGCCATGATCACGATGTGAAATATGAACTTACATTCGTGTGTTTAGACTAGACAAGTTTTGACAATTACCAATGCAGGCTCATCCGAATCTGGACGAGATTGAGAGGGAGAAGGTATGCAGTTCACTGGACCCTCTGAAGCTGTCCTACGAAGCAAGACTACATGCCTCACAGAATAAACGGCTTCCAGTTCAGATAGTCGTCCATGCCCTCTACTACGATCAGCTGAAGCTGAGGTGCGGCGTAGAAGATGGCATTGCAGGTTTTGATCCTGCTGCAACCACTAGGAGTCAATTGAAGGCCGACGTCTCATTAGTGAAAGAAAATGAGGAACTCAGATCGGAGTTGATGAAGATGAAGATGTTCATAACAGATATGCAGAAGACTGGTAACAGTACCAATAATCACGCGACGTCGTCATCAAAGGCTGCCAGCTCCAGCAGCCAGAAGAAGCACACTTTCTTCTCGTCGATGTCCAAGACACTCGGAAGGTTGAATCCGTTCAAGCAAGGGTCGAAAGACACTTCAAATATCGACGATGGGGGTGTCGATGTTACCAAGCCGAGGAGGAGAAGGTTCTCAATCTCTTAGGAGAAAGGAAAATACCAGTCTTGTACCATATGCTTGTCATTTTTCTGAAGAGATTGCCTTGCTCTTGATTGTTTGCTTCTCATTGTTTTGCCAAGTTTTAAGTTCTTGCCTTCTGAATTATGATCATACCTCATTGTGTGTGGACGTGATTGTGTGTATAGTTGTGATGCGCATTCAAGGAAAAAAAAAAGGTGGATAAAAGGCCCTTTGCTTCATGTTACAGTAGCTTGGTAACCATAGTGTTTATCTTCCGTTTGGATGTTAAAGAAGGAAAGCATCAAAGCACTAAAACATAATAGAGAACATTAATAAAAATCACCAAAATGGTTACATAGGTTTTTTTTATCTTTTTTCTATCAAGCAGCCCAGAAGGACGAAATTTCATTGCTCACGTTCTTGATTACAAATATTAAAAACCCAATTAGGGATTACATTCAAATGGGAATCATTTCAATGACATTTGAAAGTGTCGATCTTATGTTCTGTCACACACATGTATCAGAACCATCTCATATAAAATACAAATAAAAATAACATCTCGCATTCCATCAAATATAAAATATAAAAGAATAACCTGCACAGAAATAGTATAAAATTTTTGTAAGAAGACGGTCAAACCCTTATCTATTTGAAGTGTGAACTAATTATCATCTCCTCTTCGCTTAACTCATCACTCTCCCGCTCTCTCCATTTACCCTCTTCGATCAGCGATTCTCAAACCCTCGTCATCTTCCCCCCACGCCGGAGACCGAGAAATGACGTCATCTCTCCCTGCGCCGGCGCCAGCCACGGTGAGGCGAAACAATTCACCTTTCTCTCCAGTTCCGATTCTGCTTCATCGTTTTCGCTTTTTCTTCGTCTTCGACCTAATATCTCTTCTTTCTCCGCTTGCAGATTTGGCGCGGCGGTGGCTCAAGTCAGTGGAGTTCTTCGGCAACGAATGGATGGAGAGTCCTAGGGTTTCCTCGTTCTCATGTGAGTCCGATAATCTACTGTTGTTGTTTTTGTTTTTCGTTTTGATTCTGTTTTGCGGAATTGTTAGTGTATCTATTCGTGTAGAGCGGTTGTTGGTAATTAAGAAGGAGAACGATAATGGTTATCCTGTTATATAATCCAATTTTCACGTGCCATTTGATACAAAGTAACAAAATTTCGAATGGCGGCAAAGGCAACAACCAATATAATCGCGTGACGTTGAGATTCATGGCTGAGAAACCGATTCCTGATGTCATCGAGGAACGCCTGACCACCTTGTTAGGGGAATGGTTGCTCACCAATGAGATAACCCTTCTCGACATAATGTGATACGGAGGGATAAGTCTATATTCTAACTAATGTCCAGCGTATTGGCTTTTCCGTACCAAATAATGTTGCTTGGTTAGTATGGTGTCGATTATACACAGAATTGTTAAATCGATGCATCAAGCATAGAGTGGAGAATGCATGATATGTTGTGAGATAATATGGAGTGCCTGAGTGATTTCTACAACTGATTTAAGAAGGGGTCTATTCTGCATTAAGGTTCTGTATGAAGAAATTAACAGCTCACATTTGTAGTTATTCTGCAGGGAAGGCATGTTCTTGCCCCCAGGAGGAGGAAATCTGAATGCAGAACAGCAATGGCATATGACAATGAAGATATTGTCATTTCCATTTCTCATGGAGCACAGCAGGATCCGCTTCCTCCATTGGTTTCTGCACTGAAAGCTGCAGCTGATATGAACGCTGCTAGTTTTCATTTCCCTGGTCATAATAGAGGACACGCAGCTCCCTCTTCTTTGGTTGAGCTCATTGGAAAAAAGCCATTCCTTCATGACTTGCCTGACCTTCCTGAGCTTGACAATCTATTTGCTCCAGAAGGACCCATTCTAGAGGCGCAAAAGCTAGCAGCTGAGCTCTTCGGAGCAGTGCAGACTTGGTTTCTTGTTGGAGGTACGACTTGTGGAATCCAAGCAGCTATTATGGCTACCTGCTCTCCAGGGGACGTTCTGATTTTGCCAAGAAACTCCCATATATCGGCAATATCTGGTCTTGTACTAACAGGTGTAGTTCCAAAATATATCATGCCTGAATATGATTTGGAATTGGAAATAGCAGGCACAGTTACTTCATCACAGGTGTGTTTGACTTTTAAGTATGGCATTGCTGCTTTTTTGGTTGTTTAGGTTCCTTTAGGAGGAGGATTAGCCACTTGTATTTTCCATCCTCGATATGGGTAAAACCTCACATTGAGATCTTCCTAAAGATGCATAATCACTTGCCCAACCTGTTCTAATCTCTAAGTTTGTCTCCTTCCAATAGTTCACAATTAATTCTGGTATTAATAGTTTTGCTGTCTCAACTTTCTAAGCTCTGGGTACAATTGTTATTTGTGATACAGGTTGGGGATGCAATCAATGATCTGAAAGTGGAGGGTCGAAATGCAGCAGCTGTTTTCCTTACTTGCCCTACTTATCATGGTATATGCTCTAACTTGAAGGAGATTGCTGAGGTCTGCCATTCACAGGGTGTTCCTCTGATTGTTGACGAGGCTCATGGGGCTCACTTCGGTTTTCATCCCCAGCTGCCTAGTTCAGCGCTGCATCAAGGGGCTGATATATCCATACAGTCTACTCACAAAGTGCTATGCTCTTTGACACAATCGTCAATGTTGCATATGGCTGGGAAACTTGTGGACAAAGAAAGGATTTCCAGATGCCTTCAGACCCTTCAGAGTACAAGCCCGAGTTACTTGCTTTTGGCCTCATTGGATGCCGCTAGAGCTCAAATAAGTAAAAACCCTGAAGCGGTTTTCCACGATGCAATTAAATTGGCCAATGAAACTAAAAGTTCGATTAGGTGCATTCATCCCTTATCTGTTCTCGATTCAACAAGTTTCTCTAAGTCTCCTGCCATTGATCCCCTTCGAATAACTGTTGGAGTGAAAAAACTTGGTCTTTCTGGGTATGAGGCAGATGAATTCTTGTCAAGGGATCAGAACGTTGTCTCTGAGCTGCTTGGATCACACTCAATCACCTTTGTGTTTACTCCGGGAACTTGTGTGGAGCATGTTCAGAGTCTGGTTTTAGGTCTGGAGCGACTATCAACATCCATGGCTGTAATGTCTGATCACCGTCTAGAGAAGACGATAGACTATGATGTTTCTGTACCTTTCAGTGATATTAGAATGGAGCTAAATCCAAGAGAGGCCTTTTTTGCTGGTAAAAGAAAGATTAGTTTCCAAGAAAGCATCGGAAGGGTGTCTGGGGAGCTAATATGTCCATATCCTCCTGGTATTCCAGTTCTCGCTCCTGGCGAGATCATAACACAATGGGATCTAGACTGCCTTCTCCGTGTCAGAAGTATGGGTGGATTCATTAGTGGAGCATCTGATCCTTGTCTTTCTTCCATCGTTATTTGTGATGTTTGATTACCAGACTCGACGACTTTCCGCATTCATTTTAGTGGAATACACCTACAGAACATGTTCAGGTATTGAGAAGGAACCCAGCTATATTTTTTTTTAACAGTTTGGACCATAATGGTTGTGCTTAATTCTCAGGGACTAATGAGGTAACTTTGATTGATTTGGCTATCAGATATTGCCATACGGGAAGTTGGGGATGCCCAGCAAGGATCTGCCAGAAACTCGTGGAAGGTCGTAGCTGCCTGTTCAAGTATCTTGTAAAAGGTAAGCTCTAACTTCTGCATTGCATGATGAAATCTGTTTAATCATGTAACTTCTTGTTCTTGGTTGAATGCCTGCCCTCTTAAATCTGTGTTCTTTAAACCACCAGGTTGCTAGTTTACTTTTCGAAAACTAGAGAAAACTGATATGACTTGGCCTAGTATGCTTTTTGATGAAGCTGTTGGGTTTGCGGACTACTTGGCATTGTAAGGGGCAATCCCTTGGGATTTCCTTTGAAGAACTTTTAGAATCACCACAATGCGCGAATTACTCATATGTAAGGGATGAGGGGAGTATGGTGGCCTTCTTAAGACTAGGGCACCTTGACAGACCCTGAACTTTGATTTAAGAAATTCGGATTCCATTAACGAGATATACGTAAATTATCAACGTCATGATCTTATAATTTTATGATAAAGTATGTTGGATATGTGAAACTTTTCAAATAACAAAAATAATATCAAGCCAGATCCTCATCCGGTTAAACTCTTAGTAGGAAGGTTTGGAAATAACCCGAGTCAAGTATGTGTAGAGGCATGTTTGATATCGGCACATTCAATTAAATGTTAGGCTTGAGTTCCAGCTCAGTTTTTATAGCGGTCTGGTCAAACTGAGCCAGTTGGGCTCATTTTATCAGTAGTGAAGCTGAGCTCGGCTTGGCTTCCCATGTTTATTCACTCATGCCTGCTCGATGCAAGCTGAGTCTGAATTGAGAGTAACTGTGCAGAAATATCCAACTATGGAGATTGAAAACCTGTTACTAAAACTATAGTTTTGGGCAATGGCGTGTCAAGTGGATAGTAACTTTTTCCGAATATATTATCTTATACGTATTATTCACGAGCATGGACACAGTAGAGATGCTTCGCAGCAGCTCATGCACTTAACAAGTCATGTGCTATATCTTCTTATAGACTGCGAAATGATACTAAGCATAACATATGTGGCAGTATGGCATTCTTGGTACGGCATTTTTACTATTTAAGACTTCAAAAAGGTGGTGACCATATGCATATATATATCGGCACTTCTGTTTGCAAGTCTCCTGCCCTTTTGCATTTCTTCATTTGAAGATCAAACTCTCTCGTCAGGTCTTCCTGGAGTCGGAGAATGGAATAAATGGCACCATCAATGATACATGTGGTGCCTGATGCGGGGAGCCGCACCATTGACCTTTCTCTGTAGCTCTTGTTCTGCTTCATTGGTAATGATTTTCATCTTCCTGTTACCTTCTCTCTTTCTATATTTGATTGATTATTGGGCTTTTTGCAACCTATCATCAATGCTCCTTCTGTTTTTCTGTTGAATAAAATGAAAACGCTTTCTGCATGTAGGATGTATTATTGTTAAATATTTGATACACTGGTCGAACTAATGCGTCTGAGCTTGAAGCATTAGTGCAGTGACCCTCATTATCAATACGACAATGAGAAAAGCAAACTATATTTTCATCTCGTTGATAGGGGTTGACCATATGAATTCCATTATCTTTCATCATATGAAATAGTTTTCATCTCATGGTCATTATAAATGGTGGTTAAGGATGGATATGGATGATATGTTAGGTTCAAGGGAGTGACTACGTGAAGTTCATGAATATGAACTTTGTCACATTGGCCATTGATTGTTGATCACTGGAAAGGGTAAATTTGGCTGAAATCGGTAAAGAAAAATCATGATGTTATTGCATATATAAATGCTACTTGGATGAGTTGGTGCTTCGCAGGGTACTGATTTTCCATGGATATTCTTCTTGGTTCAAGTAAATTTTTGTACTGATATAGGCAAACTTAGATATACAGATGTAGCTACTTGATTAGCAAGCTTGTAAACTCTGCATGAAGGTTGTTATGTGAGAAGAAATAGCAGCTTACATTTAGTTGCTGCCATGCAGGGAAGGCTCATTACTAGGAGAAAGAACTTTGAGTGCCTAGGAGCGAAGACAACCGCTAATCAGGATACTATCGTTGTTTCCGGTCCTCAGGGAACCCTCCAGGGTCCGCTTACTCCGTTGGTTTCTGCATTGAAAGCTTCAGCTGAAGTGGACGCTGCCAGTTTTCACTTAACAGGCACGTACAACTTCTATACTTCATCCATGACAATGCAACGCCTATATTTTTGGTTTTAATTCTTAAAGCTTTTTAATGCAGGTGGAGAAAGGTTTTAATGAATTGAAAGCGGAAGGTCGAAAACCAGTAGCTGTTTTTGTTGTTTCCCCTACACATCATGGTTTATGCTCTGACTTGAAGGAGATCGCCGAGTTTTGCCATTCAGAGAGTGTTCCCTTCATTGTTGACGAGGCTTATGGGGCTCACTTTGGGTTTCATCCGCAGCTGCTGAATTCAGCCCTGCATCAAGGGGCTGATTTATCTGTGCAGTCTACTCGCAAAGTACTATGCTCCTTGACACAGTCATCGATGTTGCATATGGCTGGGAAACTAGTTGATAAAGAGAGAATTTCAAGACGCCTTCAGACCCTTCAGAGTACAAGCCCAAATTACTTGCTTTTGGCCTCGTTGGATGCCACGAGAGCTGAATTGAGCGAGAACCCTGAAGCAGTTTTTGACAATGCGATTCGTTTGGCCAAAGAAGCCAAGAATTTGATTAAGCGAATCCCTGACATATCTGTTCTGAATTCAGAAGACTTCTCATGTTTTCCTGCTGTTGTTGATCCCCTTCGAGTGACTGTTGGAGCGAGGAAGCTTGGCCTATCTGGGTTCGAAGCAGATGAACTCTTATCAAGCGATCAGAGTGTCATCTCCGAGATGACTGGAACACACTACGTCGCTTATACCTTTACTCGGGAACTTGCAGTGAGCATGTCCACAGACTGGTGTTTGGTCTTGAACGTTTATCAGCCCTACCTGGTATGCCTAATCGGAGGATAGAATACAATGTCTTTCAGCCTTTCAGTGATATCAGGTTGAACTGATCCCAAGGGAGGCATACTCTGCTGTTAAAAGAAAGGTTGGTATCACAGAAAGCATCGGAAAGGTGTGTGGGGAGCTGATATGTCCTTATCCTCCTGGGATTCCTGTCATCTCTCCCGGTGAGATCATAACTGAAAGCAGTGTAGATTACCTCCTCCAGGTCAGGAGAATGCGCGGATATATAACTGGAGCGGCCAGTTTTTCTTTGTTGTCCATTGTCATTTGTGATCTCTGATCATGAGCCCAGACCTTGAACCCGCTTCTCGCTGGAAACCACTTTACTTGCAGGACATAGAACTTCTCCAAGATATGAAAATAAAGAGTAGGTTGATGTTCAACAAGGCTCTCTATATCAGGAACTCTCCTGGCAAGGTCAGATCCATCAATTAAGTAGTACTGCATTACTTATTGTTTGCTCCATGTTTCCCTTGTGACAGATCCATGTGTGTCGCATGAAATATATTGACCTCACTTGTTCATGCTCGGTAGGGATGTTGTGAAAATGTCTAATCATAGACTTGTATGTCGTGTTTTTGAAATAAATACCATCTGGTTCTGGTTTGCCTTGAATGGTTTTGTCGAAGTGCTGATACCTGCATACTACAACCTATTTTATACTTGGAAGCTTTTTCTGGTGAGGTATGTCTAGAAATGAATCCCATATGTGGGCTACCAGAAGCGGCAGTTCTACATAATTTCTGGTCGAACGGAAGCTTTATGTAATTTTTTTTTATAGAGATTGATTATCCTAAGATATGTTTAGTTAACACGAATGCGGTGCAACATATCATATCGACTCTATAAACAGCCTGGGTGACTATTTTGAAGTTGGAACAGACAAATAAATTCCAATATGATATGAAGGGGTCATATAGGAATCCAGAGAGACAAATCTATCTCAATGCCAGGGAAAAATAGAGAACAGAGTTCTATAACTCAAACTGATATTCACACATTCTATGCTTTTTCACACTTCTACATTAAATTACATTGTATCTTGTAACTTCAGGCTTCGTGCGCATCTTAAGTCGAGTAGAGATTACAAAAACAATCGTGATAACAAATGGAAACAATTACCTAAGCGATCACGGTGCACATCTACAATTCCTAAGGGGATAACCTTACTATCTATGGTGCTAATGCACAGACGATACGCTTCTCTAGTATCCTATACCGAGGTTCTAGCAAAGGACTCCCTGCGTCGGCTTTCACATGATAGTGTCTTACCTTTTAGATCTCGAAAGTGGGATAAAATAAAAGAAAGGTAAGAAGATAACTTATAGATTCCCGTTATCAGAACTGCTGCAAGCTTGATGTGGAACGGAAGGACTTCCAAAGTCTCCGTCCAGGCTCATCTGTTGGACTTCCTGAGGAGATAAGATCTTGATGCAGCGAACACATCTTACAAATTCCCTGAAGTTAATGCACCAGAAATATTGTGATCCACAAGGAATAAGAAATGCATATCAGGTTTATAAGCAGGGACTGCAACCATATCACAGGATGCGCGCATCCTCGGCAGGTCAATAATTGTTATTTGATCAAAGGACCTTCAGTTGAGAGGTCTCCAACAGGGTGTGTGGTAGAGAACAAACACCACCTACTCGAATCTAAAGGGATTGCAAGCAAAACTTGTAACCTACAGATCGTAGAAAATTAGAGTTAGACTTACTCCCAAGGATCGTCGCCTAGTAGCAGGACATCGCTCTCGTGGTCCACATATACAAGCTTCCAGCCTACTCTGCCCCTATCCTCCATATGTCCTTCTATGCCAAATCTGCGAGCTAAATCTTGTTTCAGCTCTTCATAACCTGAATAACGAGTTACGTCGATGGATCTTCCAACAGCTCCACGCTTGTAAACCTTCATGAAAACTTTCCGTCAGTCAGAACTCAAGAGAAGGGGAAGAAAGAATCCGAGTGGGACTAACATGATAACAGAAATATGAAAACAAGTTAAGGTAACAACCTTAGTATAAGTCCTCATTCTTTGATACTGAGGGGGCCAGGAACTCCTATTCAAAAGGCTGCTCTCGCTCATAGTTGAATCGATGGAATTGAAGACGACATCTGGAACACCAAATTGCTGAGTGACCATTGATGATGAAAGCTCCTGTTGAGCATCTTTCGGATTGTCATAGTTTCCAAGCAAGTCTCCGGAGGATATGTTGTTGAAGAAATCCTTGCTAGGGTCCAACATACTTCTTGTAAAAAGGGCTTCGGAAACTGGCGATGCTTCCAAGTGGCTCTCCATATGAGCCATACCGTGAACCATGTTCCTCGAATCAGTTTGTAGTTCCCCGCCGTGACCCATCTCTCTTGAAAAGAATGGATGGGAATTGAAGGACAATGGATTGTTATTCTGAGACAAATGTCCATCATGCTGAGACTGTGAGACAGAAGTTGCAGAAGATGAGTCCAAGCAATCAATCTGGGTTGAATGAACGTTCTGATGAGCTTCTTGGGTAAGAGGTTCATGGTTTTGATTCTTGCTGATATTGACGGAAACATTCATGTCGCACTTCTGAGGTAATTCTATGACCATGTTTGCATTTATCGTTTCAAAACCACCAGAACACATGGCTGTGGTGGAAGAATGCACCATCCCTTCTGTCGTGTGGCTTCTGTTACGCCTACTATTCATGACTGTCTGAACTGCTTTAGAAAAGTTATTTGTGGAAGGCGAAGTGGAACATGATGGGGGCTCATCTGTAATGGCGGACTGTGCTCCCATGGCAGCTAGATTTGAATTGCTGGAGCCTGCAACAGGAAGCTGACTTGTTGCAGGATTCGTAGTCGCACCAAATTGACCCTTGGCTTCAGGAATAAAGCCAGATTGCTGCTGCTGAACCTTTGACAGCTGACATAGTTGAGAAAATTGATTATTTGTATGGCTGTTAGTCCTAGTCAAATGCTGCGCGATCAGCTGTGACTGTGAAAGAGACGTGAATTGCGCCTGAGATGTTTCCAACACCTGAGGCACCATCGGCCCAGAGAAGCTCTGAGACCTATCAAAATGAGGTTTCTGCTCTTCTTGGATTTGAGCAAGGGTAGCTGGCTGCATAAACACGGACTGTGGAGAAGACAGTGATTGTTGCTGGAGCTTCTGCAGCAGTTGCAGCTGAGCTTGAGGGTCAGAAACTTGTCCTTGTTGGTTTAATTGATCAGGTATCTGCAATGGTACCATATTCGACTGTGGTATTTGACTCAAGATTTGCTGCTGCTGCTGCTGAGGTAGCATTTGAGATAGGCTTCTTTGGAGCTGGTAAGTTTGAAGAGATGATGGCTGTTGGACTTGGACTGCATTGAGAGTTTGCACAAGATTCGGAGGCTGAAGAATCTGCGACTGAACTTGACTTGAGCATAAACTCTGGCTAATCAAATTTTGCCGCACTTGAAGAGAAACATCAGATAGTTTGTTCTGTGATTGTAACATAGTCTCCAAAGGATTCAGAGTAGCGGATGAGTTTAGGAGCTGATCAAGTTGCTGCACTGACGGACTTGGCATTTGCGAGTTGAACTGCAAACCGTTTTGTTGGTCAATTTGCGATGCTGCAAAACCTAGCTGGCGAGAAAGATCTGTGCCAGACACGTTTTGGAGACTCGTAGACAAAGATGGCAGGAAGTTTGCTTGCATCGAGTTTCCCAAGGAAGGATTTTGTTGCATGTTCATCCACTGTGCTAAGCTTAGGCCGCTAAAAGCCTGTGGATCCTTCATGAAGATATCCTCGCCAAGCCAAGGCACTGCCCTCTTGAAGGGGCTGTAGAGATCAGACATGTCATCATCTGCCAGACAAAGAACATCACCCCATCAGAACCCAAAAATCTTTATCTGGACGAAACTAAAAATAAAGTAGTCTATGATATCACAAAAAGAATACACAAGAAATAATCGATGATCCGGTCCAAGCCATTTCTTCCAGTCTCGGTTACTGCTCCAATAAGCATTCTGAATTTTTAGCTAATCATATTGACAGCTCAAATATGTATGAATTTCCCAAACGGATTCAGTATTCTTTTCAAACATCAGTATGCAACGCATTCAGAGAAATCGGCATGTCGGCTGCTAACTGGCCAAGAAAGCCCTCCTCGGCCACTCTACAAGGTTTGACACCGAGAACAGAGGCTTAGGACCACCTAGCTTGCTATCTCCTTTTATGTTTCTTGTATATGACTGCCTCCTCAACTCCCTTGGCCTCTGTCTGGCCTTTGATAGACCTTAGGTTCTAAGAGCGGTCTCATCATCCAGGACCCCTAGTGCCTTTTAAAAGACTAACAATTGAATAACATCAGTACATGAACATCACAAAGCGGCCAACTAATTGAGTAATCTTAAACACATAAATGCTCAGGAATACAGGCATAACAATGCAGTTGTGATGACTCACCTGGCATTCCTGGTTGTCTCGGACGCTTAGGTCTGAAAAAAGGTGGGGGACAGATGAAAAACGGCGCTGTAACTGGTTCAATCTCCCACACAGAGACATGATTACGCTTCTCCCCAGCTGTTGACTCATCCCAGCCAACCTGTCAGGACAAAATAATCCATCCATCTTAAACAACTCGACCCAAACAACTCCACGAAGTCGAATTCTGAGTCATGAGAGAACTCAGACCTGCAAATTGCGCCATTGGGAGTTCTTCCATCGTACAGGATCCAAATCACTGATGTTTGTAATTGTACCCATATACCTGCATCATTTTTCAGGTATTAGTTTGGATTAATATGAGCCATAACAGTGAGACATTCCCTGAAATCAAAAGTAAAAGTAGTCTTAAATTTAGACAAAACTTTGTGCTAGAAAAGGCATGTTCTAGTCAATAGTATACCTCCTAGTTCCTGATTCTTCAGTCTCGAATTGCATCCTGAAGCGCATGCCAAGAGACACCTGCTGGCCGTAAACTGCCTTGTAGAACTTTGCAAGGGGAATTACGAACTCGGAAGGACTTGCTCTGTGGTAATGCAACAAACCATTGGATTCAAAAAAACAGGTGCTGTCACTATCAATAACTGACAGCTGGGCACACTCTATTTTAGGAGGAGCTTCCTCAAACATAAGTTACACGTTAGATAGGAAATGAATATAAATGAGCGAAATTTGACCAACCTAGGATTGAAGAACACTGTGAATGGACTATTGTTGGCAGCTGCATGTGCTGCTGCTGCTAGGATCCCGATATGCATGCTGTCACTAGAGAGCACTGACGATGACAAATTGGTCGGTTGTCTATTAGCTCTCCTTATGCCCAAAAGCAGCTGCTGCTTTTCGTCTCTGTTTAACAACATCGATTTTCAGAAGAAGAAGAGTTATGTGTCATGGCCTCCAGTAAAGTATGACATAAAGCATGAAAGCACTTCGGCATTTCAACGTGTACCTGCTTGTTTCTCTCTATTTATCCAGAAACAGGCAGAATGCTGAACTTCAAGAAAATATCAGTATAGTTCACCATCATTACCTTATGAACAAAACTGAGTCACCAGCAAAAAGCCGCTTCCCACTCACAAAAAGGCTCCATC
>JAOVYX010017728.1:0-21595 GCA_035668315.1 Drosera spatulata | reverse complement strand
GGCCTCGACATCCCTTTGCTTGACAATGTAATTAATTGGGACTTTCCTCCGAATCCTAAACTTTTTGTACATCGAGCGGGACGAGCTGCAAGGGCAGGTCGAACTGGTACTTCGTACTCGTTTTTTACTTCTGAAGGTATGCCTCTCAAAGCCCATCAGAGCTGCTCCCACTGAGGAGGAGGTTTCGAAAGATAAGGAAGGGGTGTTGTCTGGCATCAATCAAGCCATTGATAATGGAGAAACTGTGTATGGGCGTTTGCCTCAGTCAGTTTTAGATCGAGTTCGAGAAATCCTAGATTCATCTGCTGAAGTGGCCTCCCTACTGAAGACCTCTGCTAATGCATTTCGTATGTACATGAAGACGAAACCAGCGCCGTCAAAGGCATCTATACGCAGAGTAAAACTTTGTCCTCGTGAAGGGTTACATCCTATGTTCAAAACTGTGGTAGAAGGCAAAGTGTTAACAGCCTTGGCATTTTCCGAGCGGCTCAAATTATTCCGGTATGCATGTTTTTGCTCTTCCTAAATTGTCATCCTCCTTGTAGTTGATCCCATTGTCTCTGGGATTTCTCAACTTTTATCTTTTTTCTATTGTTTTTTCTCTCTGTTGCCATAATAGACCTAAGCAAACCATTTTGGAAGCTGAAGGTGAAGCTGCTAGGTCAAAGTGTGCCCAGGTAACTTCAGCTTCTGTAGGATTTTACTGTTTTTTCAAATGCTGCTGTCCATTTAATCTGTAGTGTATCTTTTGAGAGCCCTTTCTTTCCATAGTTGTTCTTTCGTTCTGTTTTACAATGCTAGTTATTCTTTCTCATTACATGTGGCACGTGGCTTTGTGCATGTTTGCGTGCTTTTTATTTATGATTAATGGAATTGACGATTTGAATTAAATCAAACAAAATAGGTCATAGCAATGTCTTTAAAGCTGAAATTCTTCGAAGTTTTGCATATGGCTTGCATTTTTTTGTTCTCGGATTTATTTCTGTGACTTGGTATCGGACTTATTTTATAGCCTAAAACTTAGAATTGGACTTCGTTTCCTTTATTTGTTTAAAATATATGCCTAAAACAGAGCCTTTTTATGATGCAGGGCCCATCTAGCCAATGTGCTATGTAATGAAAAAGAAGAGAGCCATTCACGATGACAAAATCGAGCTTGCTCACAAGCAATAGTTAGGCAATGAAACAAAGAAGGTAATCACTGCCTTTTCCTTCACTTTAAGACCATTCGCAACAGTTTTTCTATCTCTATCCTTGTAATATAGGGTTACAGTGTCATTCTCTCTATATAGAAATCCATTTTTTGACTTAGTCACCCAACAGATTCCCTATATCGATTCCCCATATAGATTTTCATATTTTTCATATATTAATTTTTCATATATTGAAATTAATAAATCTCAATTTAACATATTCTATAGTATTATAATAATTTTTTAATTTTAATAATTATTTTATTTTATTTTATTTCAACTAAAATAAATTAAATTTAAATATTTATACTTTTTTGTATTTTATAAACTATCCTTTATCAGAAAAATATTACTTTTGTATTATTTTAATGGTATAAAAAGTTTAGGGAATGTAATTTTGGTTTTGCAAATATAGAAAAAAATATAGGGTATAAGGAATCATGTAGGGATAGGGATAGGGATGAAGAATTTGCTGCGTAACCTATTTTTGATAGACTCCCTATATATAGGGATAAGGATTCGTGTGGGGATATTGCTGCGAGCCCTCTTAGGGATTCTTCAAAAAGAATCCTATTTGCTTAGAATAATGATACCTTTTTGTTCTATTGCAAGTACTTGCAAGTACGATTGCAAGAATCCTTAATTTTTGTTAGGGAGTACTATATGTTAAAATATCAGAATATCTTTTTACAATATTAAACTATGCTAGCATTATTTTACTTTGGGATATTTGATGAGAATGAGATGTCTTTGGTACGTTTGTTATGTTATTAATAGCTACAATCATTGGCTTGTTTTGATATGCTTTCGGGTTATTTTGTTACACTAGAAAAGGCATTTTATTCCATGGATTTCATGGGACAGAGTTCCTAAGAATAGCTGTTTGGTTCCTGTGCGACTTCTGTTCTAGGTAACCCTATCCTTGGCCATGTTTCCTGAGTTCCTGTTATCCCGGTAACAAAGCTTTTTATTACTCCCTATTCTATTACCAGAGGATGGGTAGTCCCCTCCCATTCCAACCATCCCCTCACCCAAAAATGAGTAGTTGTCTTTAACTTGTACGTAGCTTCTTTTCTGCCTCCCCTAATTTGTTTCAGACGTGGTCACTACCATACAGCTATTTCCAATCTTTTTTGCCCCACTGCTTCCTTTTGTCACTTCCATGCTGCGAAACTTCTGATGAATTTGTGTCCAAGTTCCGTAACCTGTCCGTTGTCATAATGCTGAGATTCCTTTATAGTCATTGAAGTAGTTGCATAACCACAAGACAGAAACCACGATTATTGATGAGTCGATGAGGTAACTGCCTTTGTAAAATGAAAAAATACAGGATGTCATGCCTCGGCAGCTAGGCACTTCTTAGGACAGTCAATTTTTTTGTTTTTAATTTTGCTTTTCATTTTTTGATTACCCCCAGTGGCTGAATTCTTTAATTTTGTGACTGAGTTCGGCGCCGTTTGTGGATGATGTTCTGTTCTGTTGATTATGTTTGACACTCAAAAAAGATTCACCGGTGGTTTTTTTCCATCATGTTAGCGGCATTCTTTGACTTTTCAGGTTTTTCTAGTGTCAGAAAATATTGCAATTTATGCTTCGTGCTCTTTTCATTGAAGATGCTATTGTTTGTAATGCAGGAAGTCGCCCCTGAAACTACCAACTATAAGAAGAAGGATATGAAAGGTTTAGCCCTGGCATTACCAACTCTATGTTATTCTCCCTTTCAAGTTTTTCAATGCATCCCGTACATTTTTTAGTTGGAAGCATTCATGTGTTTCTGAAATTTGTTGCCTGAAGCATTATTGATATCTGATGAGCATTCTACTAACCCTGAGATTCATCTATGCGTACAAAACCCTGAAATAACAATAACAAAACCAAATTGTCTGGGGTTCGCTACCATCTAACCTTTTAAGTCATCGAACATCTGCCTACTATAGCATTGCCTTAGATGGGGCCAGGAAACCATTGTGTCCTTCTGCAGCAGTTATAATGAATAGCATAGGCTATAAACAGGGTAGATCTTGGTAGTTCCCAGCAAGGTCGTGTTACTAGATTGGCACCTAATCATATACACATGTGTGGGGTTAGGATCGTAGAACAGAATGCTGTAATAAATACAGTATTACCGGGGTATCAAGAGATGGTCACCAGTAATGGTCCTACTTGTATTTCGAGCTCATTTTACCTGATGGTCTTCGTTTCCTGCCACATACATTGACCTTTGTTGACGTTAGTTCATGGAAGACCCTGTAAATGAACCTATGAGGTTCATTCACACATAACTGGTGGTTAATCTTGCTGCCTCCATAGCAATGAGGGGTATGGAGTATGTTTACCAATGTAATTTTTTATTTTAGTAATGGTGCTATTAACTGTTGCTTTTCTTCGAACTGCAACGCTTCCTCTTCTAAATAAAAAAATAAATAAAATGTGTATCTGCTTTTCTCCTAACTTCTGCATTCTTTATGTTATCTGTGTTAGCTATTTCTGGTTCTAAGAGGAAGCAAAGGAACTTCAAGGATGAGTACTTCATTAGTTCTGTTCCTACAAACCATGTATGATGTCTGTCAATCCTTTCGTGAAAAATTTTACAATTTGATGGTTTCACAATCACTTTTTGTTGTCTCATGTTCCCCTTAAGATCATTTCAAGACTTCACTTCAATGGATTTCAGTTCATCTTCTGACTGTTCTATTTGACTGCGTGTTTGTTACTGTGTTTATTTGGTATCAGCATCTTGAAGCAGGGCTGTCGGTAAGAGGTGACCAAGGGCTTGGGTCCAGAAGGTAAGCTTCTATTTGTTATGATTTTATGGCTGTATTTTCGGTTGTACACCCTATGTGAAAATCTACATACTAGCGGAAAGTAGTGATATCACAGCAAGTTAGTAAGCAATTCCTCCATTGGTATGCTGTTAGCTACTAAGCTCTCTTTCCAACCGCTGTTGCAATTGCAAACTTGCTTTAATCATGGGGGCTGTTCTGGTTGCTCTGGGTTTTACATCTAATCATGTGAGACAATAATTTTGTTCATGAATCTTGGCTTTGTAGCTGATATGAGATTATGAGGGAACATACACGGCCATGCAAAGTTCTATTAGGAGTATTTATTGGAGAGTTGCGGCTTTTTTTCCTTTTTATACTGTTTGATGAATTCAGGATTCCGGTAGGCGCAGCTTGATCTTTGGAATTGGATTGGGTTTTTGTTGTTCGTTCCATTCAGATTTCTTGGGGAACTGCCTCTTCTTTTTCTTTTTTGTCCTTTTATTTTATGTGATCGGTGCTACCGTTCAATCCATATGTACAGCTTACCAAACTGGATCTTTACATTACTGTGGCATTTCTTACATTCATTTTGTACTGGGAAAGTGGTCACGCTAGTAGAATTGACGATGATAGCATGCATCAAACTGAAGTGCGTTTGACCTATTACATGTTGTCAGTAATTAACTTGTGCATAAACCTGTTCAGAGGGTTTAAACATTGTTAGTGTTGAAGATTTGAGGGCAGTTACTTCATGATTAATAGATAAAAGTGATTAAAGACATCGTGATGGCAGTGATTCATGATCCTTACACTGTAGGCTGGATTCTGCTATCATGGATACACTTGCAGATGATAGTACAGGGATACAGAAACAAAAATCGGTTTTCCACTGGGATAAGGTATTGACATTGCCCCATCCTGTTAAATATGGTTACGATGTTATTTGAGTTTTTCTTGTATGAATGAGTTTTTTATATCTTCTTCTCAGAGAGGCAAAAAGTATGTCAAGCTAAACAATGTTGAACGTGTGACTGCCAATGGGAAGGTACTGTTTTTTGTTAATAATGAATCAAACGGTCTCTATTTATTGGCATCTTTGTCTTCAGTTGGTATCTGTGTCTTTTGATTCTTTGCTTTCGCTCACAGCACCCCATATTAAGCGTTCTGAATGAAGTTTATTCTTCCCTTGCCTTTGTTCGTGAATACCTCTGTCTCTTCACCTTGTTAACTTGCATCCAGAGTAGAGACACACTTTTGGCTTTATAAATGGATGGATACCCGGTGTTGGGGCTTATATGTGTTTGACTTCCATTTTGATCACTGCAGGTCAAGACTGAAAGTGGCCACAAGTTAAAAGCTACAAAAACTGGAATATACGAGAAATGGAAAAACCGAACACACAATAAAGTATCTCGCAGGCAAATGGAAGGGGACGACACTGCTGAAGCTGGTCCAAGTTCAACAGGTAGCTGATTTTTTAAAGCTCCACCCTCCCTTTAGAAGTCTGTCTCTGCAAGTCGAGCAGTTTTGCTTAATATCTTTTCACCCAAACCATTTGGAGTTGGCCTATCCATGTCTCACGAGTTATTGTGATCGATGATGCGGATCTCTTCACTTATTACTGTATGCCAGCTGTCCACTTCACCCCGTACTTATGCTAAGGTTTACTCGACTCTTTTGTAGGAGGTTGTTATAATGCGAGGTTTAAAGGGGGTAAAAAGCATCGTTCAGCTCCCATGTTCGTTCCGAAATCAAGGATATTGAACAAGTTCGTAAAGAGAGGCAGAGGAAAGCCAAGAGATCAGCTCATCTGAAGGAAAAAATGAATGATCGGAAGAAGTTCAATAAGAACAAGGGCAGAAAAGGAAAGAAAGCCGGAGGCAGATCTTAGTTGATCAACTTCAGTGCGATATTCGAATTTGTATGAAAATTTTGACTTCACACAATTTTGAATGTAATCTTTGATACTTTGTATAAATCATCCCTACTTCCAGGCTCTTCTCGTTCAAGTACCATTCTATCACTTCATCTCAAAATATCATGTAGCATATCATTCTACTCAGCGGTATTCTAATCGAAATACTTGATTCGTGAATGAGTGATCCATTTAGAGTGAATGAGAGATCCATTTAGGGTACTCCATCGCTGGTCGTTAAAACGTCCAAACAATCTGAGTAGAATCGGCCCATGTATGCATTTTCTTTTTCTCTATTTGTTCATGCTTTGGAAATATTCCTGGCGACCAGCATATACAATAATCGCGAAAGCCTGTGGCCACTAAAATGTAGTCGAAATTCCGTCCTAGAGACACGCTGTACCAATTGATGTGTTATTAATAAACTCAAGAAGGGAGGGGCTTCAGTTGATAGCTAACGAATTAAAGTCTCATCAATCAACGCCGATCACTGGATGCAAATGCCGATAGCTCTCACAGAACTATTAGAGATTTAGATCAAGAACAAAGCTGCTTATATACATGAGCTCAATTGTCTGTGACGTAAATCACAATCTGAATGTTACTCGAATCTCGTACTACTTCCAACTACAACACCACTCCTCAGCCGTCTTGCACCAAAAAGAATGAATTGCTGCATCAGACATAACTGCTAGAATGCGTAGAGAGAGGTATATATACGAATTCCAACTGCTAAAATGCTCAAAGTTCTCCGCTGCTTTCAAGAGAACCTCATCGATCCTTCACCGATAACCTCTCTGGAATGGAAAAAACATATCAGGACTGAATCCAAAAGCAGAAGAGATAGATAATGATGATGATCAAGTAAAATGTGACGGAGACGAAACATACTTATCAGCTCATAAGTAACAATCATTGTCGTGCCGTATAGCGACATATTCAAGAACCGCGGCGCAAAACCTCTGTAGAACCCCCGCCATCCATCTTCTTTAATAAGATTCTTTGCTGTCTTTAGTACTGATGGCCTCCCCGCTCCGACATTATCCATGACCTGAAATAGACATTCATGTTAAGCTTTTCACCGAAGCCGAGATGGACAAAGTTGATCAGTCAGTCGTGTCAACAATGTCATCACGAGGCATGGTAGTCGAGGTCACAGTCTCTTGTAAGTCTATGAGAAAATATTACGCACTGTTCGAACAAGTATGGGAATACCGATGTTTTGCAGGATGTCATTACCTGAAGCCTAGTCTTTACTGTGTCTATAGGAGTCGTGACAACCGACGAACAGGCACCAGCTGCCATACCAGCAGTAGCTTGAACAGTAGCCATCTCAATCTGAGATGGCTTCTTCTCACTATTATCCCCGTAACCCAAACTCCTATGCAAGATCGCAAAATGAAATGCATCAGTCCCACATGTACGAGGAAGTTACTAATCAGAAAATGTGTTGAAAAATGAAACGTGAGGGTCACTTCATCTTGGCAACTTTTACCTCCAGAAAATGTGTTGAGCAGTGCCATATGTCCCCCACCAAAGCGCTGAAGCAGGAGACTGAGTCAGAGCTGTTAACCAGAAACCTCGATATAAGCCTCGAATCCCTTCAGCCCGCATCAGTTTCCGAATAATGTCGAGCGGACCACCACGTATAGTTGTCCCAGGAAGATCTTGTACCATTAATCTCTGGCAAACCTGTTAAATAGGACCAAGTAGGATGAAGAACTAAAACCAACCCACTTTTTAAGTGGAAAATTCAATGGAGCATTCCACTTGGAGCATTCAGCAGCCGTAAATAGTAAGCACAATAAAATAAAACAAAATAAAATAAAAAATCTCATACTAAATCAAATGCAGGTTTGGATGTCATGTTCTATAAAGCATGAAGACTTGAGCTGATAACCTGATAGATATGGCACCGAGGTCTTTTAATTAAAAACCCTGACCTTTTGAAGAGCCTTTAAAATATTGAGAAATATATATTGAACTGAATTGCAAGAGAACTTCAGTTTGGTAAGTTTGCATTCGAGATTTCCCTTGTTGGGATAATCCCCAATGTTCCCACTGGATGGTGATTAGGCAAAACCAAAGGCTTATAACATCATCGCGTCCCCAACCCCAAAAAACCAAGAGCCAATGAGAATGACATACTAATTAACATTGTGACCTGATGCCCATATCCATCCGAGTAGACAAGACACAGACAATGTCATTCCCTACTAACTAAATGTTATCAGCAACAGCAGCAGGACGAATTGATCTCCATCTAGAGCAGTTTGAGACTTAATCTCATGCAACTTCCAGATGCATATCCTGATTATACTAAACGAATATGCAACAGTGACGAGAAACATTTTCCGTCTTTTTTGTGTCCATAATCAGGAAGCAGGGAACTTATCCTAACAAGTAAAAAAAATATGTAGATCTCACTGACCACCATCTTTTTTATTTGAGTTGTACCGCTTCTCTGTCATTTACTAACGGATAAATTGAGCCAACCAAAGCAGGGAAGATGACAAAAACATACCACATCCAAAGGCACATAGTACACACAGGAAACTAAGTTTGACAACATGCCTGCTACTCCATTAGCAACGCCAAGACGAGTTGCTTCAGCCATTTTAAACCTCTCTGTATATTTTAGCATAATATTTTTGGAAACTTCAAGGGAAGTGAGCACCAGAACCCTCCCTGGCAACGCTCCAATTGCAGAGGTCCCAAAACCTCTGAAGATCCCCGGGATTCCGTCATGCTTCAATATGTGCGCAAATACTGATGTTCCACGCATATGAGAGAGTCCGGAAGCGGCTACTTGCATTCTGGTTTTAACCACAGCTGTGGGATGCAATAAGCCAGATTGAGCAGTGAAAAGAACAGCACCAATAACATGAAATCTCGTCTTGTCCAACCTGTTCGAAAGGCAATTCAAATACATTAAGCCCATTTAAGCAGGCACTGAATGTATCGTAATTGTGTTACGTGAAGAAGTCCAACATAAACCAGAATTAACTGAAGCGTACGACGATAAAATGGCCTTGCAATGCAACAGTTAAATCACTAAATCGTTCCAATGTAGCTATTTTTTAATGGATTGGAAGCAGAAACCAAAATATCCATTGGACATTGTTTCCAGATGAGTGCACAGCTCTAGCCTCCAGTCACATTGCAACCACTGTAATAGGCATCGCCAGAGTGTGAACAGGAGTGACTAGAGATTACTTAGTTTTAGATCTTGCTAACCCAAAAACATTTAAATGAGGAAATTAGCGCATTTCTAAGTTTATGCCCAAGAAAGACATATGAGCGCGGGCAGCACACTATGAGACATAACAAATTGGTGGGTAGACCGTTTGACACCAAATGAGACATCTGATTGTAACGAGATCTTCAATTTGACTAGGCCTTTCTGCCAGACACCCCTCTCAATGATATCCTACTCACAGGTTCTTTTCTCAATGGAAACTATGGTACAATGTATTACGACATATTTTTATCTCATAAACCTCACTTCAAACAGAACCCTTTGGCAATGATAGGTCGTGATAGTCCTTCCACAACAAACTTATGCTTGCGATATTACAAGACCCCTCAACCGTCACCATACAAACAATTGCAAAGCATCCCAATCTCTATAATCCAAAGACCACACTAGAAACCCTTTTCAAACAAAGCCAACAAGTGAGACAAATCTGCTAGTCAAAATCCAATTTTTGATCCAATGATACAAGGGAAGGGAACACATTCACGTAATCCGCAGGGTGTGAGGAGGACATCCCTGGTAATATCCCTAAAAAAAATCATGATAATTAAAAAGATAATTAACCATCTCGCGTTATTAGGTCGTTAATATTTTAGAAGATATTGTGAGGTTAGAATCAGTATAAAAGATCGATGGTATAAACTTGAGACATTTAAATTTTTAACAGCCGATATCTTCTCCATAGATATCTCAAAAACCTGTCTATATTTATTTAAAATCACGTGGGTTTCAAAACAAACCTGAGCGTTCAAGATCGAGAGCAGAGACAGAGAGAAGGATAAGCGTTTCGTTTTGTCTCGTCTCTGTTTTTGTCTTGTCTTCGATTCGTCTTCGTCTCGTCATCGTTTCTTGGCCAGATTCGGCCACCCCGGCGTCGCCTTCGCCTTCACAGTCGCTGTCAGGAGGGACGTCGCGCCGCCTTCGCCGGAGCTGTCGCCGCCTCGTGCTTCCCCGCTCTGCCCAGCCGCCGCCTCGTTCCCCCCGGCCACCTCAAGCCTCTGTCGTCGCTGCCAGGGCCGGAAGCAGTCGCCGTCGCCGCCAGGATCGGGAGTAGTCGCGCCGCCACCTGTCATCACCCCGAAGCCCGCCACCACCTGCCTAAGCCGCGCCTTGCCTCGCCAAGCCTCGTCGGAGTTGGCTCCAACCACCAACAGCCGGTTCCCGGCCACCGTCGGCGTTCTCCGCCCTGTCGCCTGAAAACCCCAAGCTCGTTTCCCTGTTATGGTTCAATGAAAAAGGGAAAAGGGGATTTATCCCCTGTGAACACACTTTAGGAGCTGTGTACACTTATGTGTACATAATATGTTAATATTAATATTTAAATATGTTGCAAGGGTACTTATGTTATTAATTTTATTGTAGGTATGAACGCTACGCAAGAGCAGGATTAACTCTGGGATCACTTTGAGACATTTTCTAATTTTCTGAAAATGACAAGGTAACACACATCGTTACCTTAGATTTAATAAATGTGCGTGTGTGAATTAATTGTGTGGACGCCTAGAATACGAGTTGAAATTAAAATAAAATCTGGATATTTGCATGACTATTTGCCTGTCTGAAATTTAATATTCTCTTGTGTGATCTGAGTGATTCACGTGAAATAATGATAACGATGTAAAATGTAAAATATTTATAGATTATTATAAATATTTTTGTACATGACCTGTTCCTGTTGGGTGACTCCTGTGTGCTAATGACTTTATAACGAAATTAAGTTATGAAATGTTACAAAATTTCTTGGATTGAATAACATGTGGGAAAATAACTTTTAGATGACCCTGAATAGAATTAACTACGGCTTAATTCGAATCATGAAACGCCATGGTAGTCGCCTGCTATACATGGAATTAATAATTTAATTCCATGTCATATGCCTGAGCAACCTGAATCCTGATCATAACGAAATTTTCTGAAATTAACAATGACTGGGAAAGTTACGGTTACATGACTAGCTAGGAAGAGACTGAATATCCCTTTAGCGTACACGCAACGACAACGAGTGTTGGCCGTGTTTGGTTAAAATTAACCACCCTGGGTCGACTGCAAAGACCATAACGCCTGTTTAATTGTTCCTAGTACGGCCATACTAGGTAACTATATTAAATCCCTGTGATAACTCCTCCCATGTCATCAACTTCTAAAAGTCACGAAGATTAGCACGACATGAGATGTAATGCGAGAAATAAGGTTTGACCTGATCAACTTAATTTGTTGTTATTATTACTGCTATCCTGCACGTACATGAATATTTATATTCCCCTGTTTGGCATATGATTGCTCGGTGTTGTTTGCATTGCACCCTGTTTGTGCATGGAAAACACATGATATAATAAGCATGTCGGACCCCTGAAATGGACATGTATCCTGTGTTACTGGGCTTCCAAGCTCACGGTTACGTGTTTATTTCAGGTAATAAATGATCGTGGGATTGATCGTCATACAGCAATGTTGATTAAATTTGGATTACAGAAATGTTTTCTTTATATTTTTGGATATTCGATTTTCGTGTAATAAAGAACAATGTAAGTTGGACATTTCTTGATAGTTTTTATATTTCTGATACTTAAACCCCTGTAATCTTGTCGCCTTGCTTCGAATGAACTTTGGAACGGCGATAACGCCATGTGTCCAGCAGATATTGAATAGGAAATCTTGGGACGTTACATCCCTATAAGACAGGGTGATGCTGTCGAAACCCTGATCTCAGGGTTAAGAGGAGAGCGACTTACCACTCCACTTTGACTGATCCAATGACACCCTTTTAAATTCCCAGCATGTATTGATGAAAACCCGAAGTAACCAACCACACCCAAACAAAAAATCCACAGCTTGACTCAACACAACCCAAATCTACCCTTTTGTCTCTAATCATCAATAAAGTCTCAAAGCACAAGAATCATCAACAATTCCCAAAAGGGTATAAAGGGCAAGAATCGAAGACCCACCTACTTGATCCAAATGTGCCCTTTTGTCTCTAATCATCAACCAAGTCCCCAAAACACAAGAATCAACAACAAATCTCAAAAGGATGTAAGAGGAAGAGGAGAAAATACCTATCCCAGTTGATGTCTGTGTCTGCAAGGGCAAGTTCAGATGAAGCGGCAACATCTGCCTCAGCAGCCATGAGAAGATTTTTCAATGGTCTTTTTTTTAATAATTAAATTTGATTAAATGGTCTTGATCACTGCTGTTTTGGTTTTCTGCTTTGTTTTTCTCAGCTCATGAGACCTCTCCGATCAATTGGAAAAGGTGAATGAGATGCAGCCTGCGGGGATAGAGGAAAGGGAAGAAGTTAGTAGAAGGTTCTAGCAGAAGAGTACAAGGAGAAATGGGAGAGAGGTAGAAAAATTGATGTTAACACAGTATGTATCACTGAACAATCTTGTGCAAATTCCTCACCCCAGTTCACTTATGCTACCGAGGATCAGTTTGGTTGTTGATTCTTACTTTGGATTCCTCCTAGATCGTAATATCGTAATAGTGCTATCACAGTCCATGGTTAATTATCATATTTCTTCTTTTTATATTAATTATAATATATTAATTCGATATAAAATTTAAACATATGTTAAATTTATATGAATTTTATAATATTTTTTTATAAGGATAAATAATATTCTTTTTTTTAAAAAAATAAATTATGAAAAATTAACCTAAAGAAAAATTATGAATGAATAGAAAAAAAAATTAAAAAAAAAATAATATAATATAATATAAAATACGAATAATATGAACTTCTACAACATCAAAAATTATTGTTTTAAAAATATTATAATTTATATGAAATATATATAGGACCAATATTTTTTACATAAAAAGGTTTTCGATAATAATTAAAAAAAAGTTAATGAGTCATATTATTGATCATCAAATCAGATTATCGAAAAAAACCGTTTTGAAAAACATTACACATCCGATTGAATTGTTATTTGTTGTACGTCACAAGATTATAAAAAAAGGGAAACGTTTCAAAAAAATGTGAACAGTACATCTTCACGCGACGCCACAAGCGTCGTCGAATGAACTCTCACCACCGCCGTCTCATCCTTGGCATCTTTCTCAGTCAGCAGTCACTCACCTCTCTTCATCCTTCTCTGATCATTAAGTTCCAAATTTCTCCGCAGTTTCCACATTCACTCATCTGACATCTCTGATTGTGTAATTTTGGGGATTCGTTTTCTGCATCCGTTAATGCGAACTCAAAATCAATTGACAAGGAGTGTAATAGTTCAGATATGTTTCCAACTCTCAGAATGCAATTTGGGTATTGTATTCTCAACAAGATTATTCATTTTCCTGATGGCGCTTTTATGTTTTGACTTGTTCGTCATGTAAATTTTGTCTAGATAATTGGATAGATGATCTAGGGTGATCTTTATTAGATATAGATAATCTATCGATTCCAACTTTGGATAAAGTTGTTTTCAGACCATGGTGACAAAGCAGGTGTGATATTGAGGTCACTTGTTCGAATTATATCCACTTTTGGTAGACGTGGTTTCTAGACAATGTTGCTGTAAACTTGCGTGAAATGGTTCAAGATTAGATGAGGCACACAAGGGGAGGGTAGTGTAGACGCAAGTTCCATGATTATAAGCTCTACTTGTCCGATGGTACTCATATTCGATACTTCTTTCGTCTTACGAGGTCCAACCATAGATCTAGTTACTATAATGTAGTTGGAGTAGCTCGGAACGAAGATCATGGTGATTAGATTGTTCATTCATGATGAAGATAACTGATAAATGTGTGATAGTATTAACTATACCAACTAGATACACCATCCGGAGATGGATGACCCTCTATCTATATTAACAAGGTATAACTCCCCAAGATGGATGACCATCCCGAGAAGTTTGTCAGGAAGTGGACAAATGAGGATAAATTACACTGGAAGGAGTACAATTGATATTTGGGGTTAGTTGTCAACATAAAAAGCATTCTTGGTAACTGTGCGGGGACGAGACTTGTAGTCCTATGATCCTATTTTCCTATATAATGCATCAACTCTGCTTTGATATGGTTTTGCAGCTTTGTTTTCCAATGGATACGTTTTTATTCACATCTGAATCTGTAAATGAGGGGCATCCGGATAAGCTCTACGACAAGATATCGGACGCAGTGTTGGATGCTTGCTTAGCACAGGATCCCGACAGCAAGGTTGCTTGCGAGACCTGCACAAAGACTAATCTGGTTATGGTCTTCGGAGAGATCACCACCAAGGCCAACGTCGACTATGAGAAAATTGTTCGTGATACATGTAGATCGATCGGATTTGTTTCAGATGATGTTGGTCTAGATGCGGACAACTGCAAAGTCCTGGTCTACATTGAACAACAATGTTCTGAAATAGCTCAAGCTGTTCACGGTCACCACACTAAGCGGCCCGAGGAAATTGGTGCAGGTGATCAGGGCCACATGTTTGGGTATGCTACTGATGAGACACCTGAACTCATGCCTCTGAGCCATGTTCTTGCGACAAAGCTCGGTGCCCGTCTCACTGAGGTCCGCAAGAATGGAACCTGTCCATGGCTTAGACCGGATGGGAAAACTCAAGTCACCGTTGAATACTACAATGATAAAGGTGCAATGGTGCCTGTCCGTGTCCACACGGTACTCATCTCCACTCAACACGACGAGACTGTCACGAACGATGAGATTGCAGCTGATCTTGAGGAGCATGTTATCAATCCTGTTATTCCTGATAAGTACCTTGATGAGAGAACAATTTACCATCTGAACCCATCTGGTAGATTCGTGATCGGAGGACCCCACGGAGATGCTGGGCTCACCGGACGTAAGATCATTGTCGACACTTATGGTGGATGGGGTGCTCATGGCGGTGGTGCATTCTCGGGGAAGGATCCGAGCAAGGTGGACAGAAGCGGAGCAAACTTGGTGAGGCAGGCGGCCAAGAGTGTTGTCGCTAGTGGGCTTGCCAGAAGGTGCATTGTCCAGGTCTCTTATGCTATTGGTCTCCCTGATCCGTTGTCGGTCTTCGTGGATACTTTTACCACCAGGAAGATTCCCGACAAAGAGATACTCAAGATCGTGAAGGAGAACTTCGACTTCAGGCCCGGGATGATCTCGATAAACTTGGATCTGAAGCGAGGCGGCAATGGCAGGTTCCAGAAGACCGCTACTTATGGGGCATTTTGGAAGGGATGATCCTGACTTCACATGGGAGATTGTGAAGCCTCTTCAATGGGAGAAGGTATAGTTCTTGAATCCTTTGTTCATGTATGCTGTTTAATGGTTGTGCTTGCATGTGTTGTTTGCCAGAACTATCTTAGATATCTGAGGAGATTTCGAGTGAATTCCCTTTTGTCTATGAAGTGTCAATATGTGAGATTGCATAATTTGACAGGATTCTGTGCTCTACATTTAAAATAGTGTACGTTTAGTTTAGATGAGAATCTCAAAAGGCTTAGTTGTTCTGGTGGATGAGATACATGCAATTTTGATCATTCTATGCGGGTACAAATACGATATTGTTCCTACACGAATGGGGGCATTTTTTCCTCACAGGAAGTGACACGAATGAGGCGGCTTCTGATTCTCTAAAATAATCGTGTATCTTAGGAGTCTCTAAGTTCCTTGTCTATATCAGATATGAGGGTGTCACACTGGCATAATTTTGCCGTGTATCTTAGGAGTCTCTAAGTTCCTTGTCTATATCAGATATGAGGGTGTCACACTGGCATAATTTTGCAGTGATTTCAACCACGGATCTGTATCTGTCTTCCCCTCATTTGCACGATCTGAGATTGTTTGATGCTTTAATGCTTGCGCGTAATCGATTTGAGCTGAAGGTACTGTGCATGACTTGACCATTTCAGGAAAAATTTCCCCTCCTACATTTGTAGAACAACAACTTGAAATAGCTTGCACCAAGAACAGGTTACTGTAGTCTGCTCTGAATTGGATCCATTCTGTTTTTTCTTGTATAACTCCAGTACGGGTTCGTCGAATGTTTACATCGCAAACTTGTGTGCACTTGGTGATGGTTTGTGTATTGAACTGCAGAAGGATGATGTCTAGCAGCACCCTACGCACACCGGGTGGTATCAGTTTGTTTCCTCGTGCAGCCGCCTCATCTCCTACATGCTCCTATTGCGCCCGGAGAACCATACCAGGTCGACCTCCTTACCATGTCCTGGTTTTCTTTCTATCGATTGTACCTTGAAACGATACTAGTCTAGTTGATCACAAGCCGTAGATATGTTCTGTCCACAATGCGAGGCGAACAGGTCCCCGACTTGCTACTTTATTGCACTCTATCCTTGTAACGCCCCAAGATTTTCTATACAATAGCTGCTTGACACGTGGCATTACCGTCGCTCCAAATTCCATTCGAAATAAGACGACAAGATTACAGGGGGTTTAAGTATCAGAAACATAGGAAATCAAGAAATATCCAACTTCCATTGTCCTCCAGCCGTCGTCGCCGCCGTCAGGGCCGAAGCCGCCACCGCCTGCCTAAGCCCCGCTCGCCCCCGACGTCACCCAAGCCGCCATTGCCTGCCCGAGTCTCACGCTGCCTGCCCGAAGCCTAGTCGTTGCTCTCTCCCTGCCTCGCACCACCTCCCCCGCCTTGCCCAGCCTCGTCGGGGCCGTCTCCGGCCATGGGTGGCCGAATCCGGCCACTGCCGACGATCCTCGCCCCGGCCACCGCCTCAGACCTCCGCCCGCTGCCTGAATCTCCCCGGAGCACAGCTCTGTCTTGTTTTCATGGAAAAAGAAAAAGGAATTTATCCCCTGTGAATATAAATTAGGATTATGTATACTTATGTGTACATAATATATTATTTTTACGTTTTAATGTGTTACGAGGGTACTTTTACTATTTATTTTATTATAGGTACATCTGATACGCAGCAAGGGAATTAAGGTTCGGAGTTATTTTAAGAATTTTCCTGATTTTATAAAAATGACAAGGTAACACACATCGTTCTCTTATATTTAATAAATATGCGTGTGTGAGTTAATTGTATGAACGTCTAGATTACGAGCTTAAATTAAAATAAAATCTGGGTGCTTACATGACTGTTTGTCTGTCTGAAATTTAATATTTTCTTGTGTGTTTTGATGATTCACATGAAATAATGGTAACGATACAAAATTAGAATATTTATAGATTGCTATAAATATTTTCATACATGTCCTGTTTCCCTTGGATGACTCCTGTGCGCTAATAATTTTATATTATAACGAAAATAAATTAAGAAGTGTTACAAAACTCCTTGAATTGGATATCATGTGGGATTTAATTATTTAAAAATCCCGAGTATAGTTAAAAATGATCTCTAATGCCATGGTAGTTGACTGCTATACATGGAATTAATAATTTAATTTCATGTCACATGTTTGAGCAACCTGAATCCTGATCATAATGCAATTTCCTGAAATTAACAATGACTGGGAGAGTAACGGTTACATGACTAGGTAGGAAGGGACTTAATATCCCTTTAGCGTGCACGCAACAGCAACGAGTGTTGGCCGTGTCTGATTAAAATTAACCATCCTGGGTCGACTGTAAAGACCAAAACTCCTGTTTAATAGTTTCTAGTATGGCCATACTAGGGAACTATGTTAAATTCCTGTGGTAACTCCTCTCATGTCATCAACTTCTAAAAAGTCACGAAGATTAACATGACATGACATGTAACACGAGAATCAAGGCTTGACCTGAACAACCTAAATTGTTGTTAGTATTGCTGTTATCCTGTACGTACGTGATTACAAGTATTTATATTCTCCTGTTTGGCATATGATTGCTCGGTCTTGTTTGCATTGTATCCTGTTTGTGTATGGGAAACACATGATATAATAAGCGTGTCGGACCCCTGAAATGGGCATGTATCCTGTGTTACTGGGCTTCCAAGCTCACGGTTACGTGTTTGTTTCAGGTAATGAACGATCGTGGGATGAATAGTCATACAACGATGCTGAATAGATTTGGACTATATAAATGTTTTCTTTATATTTCTGGATATTTGATTTTCATGTAATAAAGGACAATGTGAGTTGGATATTTCTTGATTTCCTATGTTTCTGATACTTAAACCCCCTGTAATCTTGTCGCCTTGTTTCGAATGGACTTTGGAGCGGCGTGTCAAGCAAGTATTGGACAGAAAATCTTGGGACGTTACAGAGTGGTATCAGAGCGTGGGTTTAACCAAAAAAAAAAACATGGGATAATAACGTGAAAACAATCCAAGCTAGGGATTATGGGAAAACCTTAGTTAGTTAAGACCATCCAGCAAAATATGATCACGTACATGTTTAGGTATGAGTGGGTGTTTTGGATATTATGTTCTTTGGCATAATCTTGCGTGGCATCTTATACCTTATGGTTTAGTGATTCTGGTGCTTGACATAAGAACAAGGTTAGGGAAGCGAAAGTCTAGCATAATACCAGTAAAACCTGTATGGCAAAGGATCCCGCGTTTTCTTCCTTGGGGTGACTTATATCGGCACCTAAAAAGAACATTAAGGATTATAAAAGGCTCTGAAGAAGATTTATGACCCATTAAGGCATCCAATCTATCAGACAGCAACCGTTTTATATACTTTACCACAATATGGGATATTCTCAATGCTTCAAGTTAAGTATGACAACCTGCTCGTGGATGGAGAACCAAATAAGGAAAAATACATCGTGAACGGAAAATGAAAAATTAGTGGAAGGAAGATATGCCAAGAGATTTGGAACCATGGCCTAAACCTGCAGTGGGGACATCCTGATTATGAGAAGAATTACATGAAATACGTGCAAGATGAGACGCTTGCTAGAAGACAAATTTAAATGATCATTCTAGTACCATGACTTAGGGTTGTAATAAGTTAGTATAGTGACACTCAATTTATGTTTTATTCGTTAGCATTACGTTTCCGTGTATTATTCTGGATTATTTAATAAAATGATTGAGGCATCTTGTTTGATTTACACCTTTGATGATTTTTTATATTTGTGTTTGGAAGATCATTACATGAAATGATGTAATGGACGATCTGTTCTTTGATCTATACTTCGAGGATTTTAACTTATGATCTCATGCAACTGATCTCAGAAATTTCTTGATCCAGGATCCATTGGTTACATAAGAAGCCCAATTATTGGTTACCCCAATGGGATGGAGTGAGCCCCCTAAATAGGCACTTTCGATATTTGAGAGGAGTCTTAGACGAGTGGGCTGATGAGGATTGGTTACCTATGCACCCCGTTCTCGAAGCAGACTTATTACTTAAGTCAATTTTCAGCCACGAGCTTTATCAAAAATACACGACGCTATATCCTGACTTAGTAATTGAAAATCAACCCAATCAAGTGTACTACAAGCAGGGAAGGTGGACTGTGAGCTTCGACTTATTGGCTTACAAAATTCTTGAAGACAACGTTGCTCTATCGGCTCTTGGGAAACGAACTTCGGAGGTGGGATAACCCTCTACCAAGAAGCAAAAGATCGTGAACGGTGGCGTCGTGATGAAGACCATGGCAGTGGATGGAACGTGCAAGTACCCGATAACCATTACTGATAACGAAGATGTGCTTGTGGCGGAACCGCTCTCATCACCGAAGAAGAAGGTTGAACCAGAGTATTATCCTCTGGGATATGATCGATCGAGGCTGATGTCGCCTATACATTGGTCAAGCTCTGAATCAGGGGATGAAGCAGGAGGAAGCGATTCTCCAACTTGTGGATATTCTCCTACATGTCCGGACTCTCCTACCAGCCATTGTTATTAGAGTTAGACCGTCATGATAAGAGTAGCATATGGATGTTAGATAGCTAGCATAATAAGTGACCGTTGTGAAGGTCGTACTAGAATTCCTGAATGTTATGCACTATTTCCATTGATTGCCGAGTTATTTATAAAAGTCGTTCCATTGCTTGAACTATGATTGGTTGATTAATACCTAGCTCATGACGTGATAAATATATTCCTGAGCCCGACATGATGTGTATCCCTGAACCCGACATGATATATATATTCCTGAACCTGAAGAGGAAAAAAAAAATATACCTGATATGGATAAATATATTATTTCAGTCGTGGAAACACACCGTAAAATGCATTGGACGTGGTCCAAAACCAGAATGCTCAACCCGTCGAAGATGGGGAGAAGTTGAACAACAGGGTTCTCATGCTAGATCTATAGGGTCAACAAAGGTACCAGAAAATGCAACAGCTGCTGTTGTTAAGGCACCTGCTCTGGATGCGCCTTTGGTAAATGCGATCCACGCATTAGTAGGGGAGTTAGCAAAGAGAGCTCAAAAGGAAGCCGAAGATCAGGGAGCGGATGGTGATAAATCTCCGCCGTCTAAATGCCTATCGCCCGAAGCGCTTCAGCGGTGAAGGAAACCCAGCAAACCTTGAAGACTGGCTCAGAGGCTTCGAGAGGCTACTTGATACAGCCCAATGCCCTGACCACTTAAGGATCACCTTCGCGTCGTATTATCTTCAAGGCAAAGCTGATGCTTGGTGGAGCACTGCTGAGGAATGGACTCAAGAGGAAGGTTTTGGTTGGGTAGACTTTAAGGCCGCAATTAGGGCAAGGTTTTACCCTGAGTCCCTCCAAGCTGAAAAGAGGAGTGAGTTCCTCAACTTGAAACAAGGAACCATGACTGTGCCGGAGTATGCTTCCAAATTCTCGAATCTGCTGCGATACCAACCACCATCCTATGCTCAAAATGTTGAGAAGCAAAGGCAATTTCTTAGTGGTTTAAACTATAGACCACGCACTGGCTTGGCTCCTCAATCCTTTGCGACATACCAAGGATGTACGATGGAGCAGTGAAGCTTGAACGTGCTATTCTTGATCGAGATGATAACCCGGGACAGGGCTTCAAAAAGAGAAAAAGTGGGTGGAACACGCAAGCTAGTGGAGCAAACCCGGAGGCTTCTGATAACGCCTCAGGTAAGAAGAAGGGAGCACCTTCACAACAGAGTAGTGATACTCGAAGTTTTTCAAGGGCACCCCGTAGCCGACAAGCTTCTCAACGAACGAGTCGGAACACTGGAGGTGGAAGTCAGAACAGGTCAGCAAGCAATGTAAAGTGTCGAAGCTGTGGAAAGTTTGGACATTTCGCCAGAGATTGTAGGACCACTTCTGGAGCATGTTACCGTTGCTGTGACTTGGGACATAAACTATCTAACTGCCCACAGGCGAAGGGCAATCCAAACGCCAGTACTGGACAACCTTCTGCTTCTGGACAGTCTGTGGCCCAGCCTTCAAATCCCTCCTTTAATCAGGATGCAAGGGGGAAACAGCCGACGGGACGAGTCTACATGATGAACCCGCAGGAAGCTCAGGACGGAGGAGCAACTGTGACTGGTAATATTCAGCTTTTATCCCAACCTATTTATACGCTCTTTGATTTTGGAGCAACTCATTCTTTTATTGCAAAATCATACCTAGTAAAGAATGAGATGAAAACCCAGCCAATGGCCAAAGGGA
>JAOVYX010017727.1:0-21602 GCA_035668315.1 Drosera spatulata | reverse complement strand
TTCATCATTCTTAAATTTTTATTTACGCGTTCACCGCATACGCTTCGTACGTATATTTTTAATCCAATATATATATTGAAATCCGATAAATTTTCGGGTTATTATACTAACAAAGGTTAGTTGAATAGTAGAATTGTTTTAAGCTTACTATAGTAATGCGGAACCTTACTGTAGTAACATTAGTTCCTTTTAGTTTTCTACAGGTTGAAGTTGATTATCAGTAGGGTTAAATTTAATGAAAGCATCAAAGTAAAAACATAAAGGTTTTTATGCTTGTTAGATTATATACCTAAACTTTGGCTATATCCCTTACTCCAGTCTTCCCTTGGTTATCGGCGTGATAAATAAAGAGGATAGCACTACGTGTGATTATTTTAGGCTTATAATCAACCTGTCACTTTATAGCTAGCAAATAACAATACAAAATGATTATAAGTTCTTTCTTTCTCCTCAACAAGACTCAGAACAGACTCTTGGAATCGTCTGTCTAACGCTAGTGCTATTCAGCCTTGTTATAGTATCCTTCGTTAACCAAAAGTAATTCAGGATCAATCTTCCTTTCATCTGAACCCTTCTATTGACTTCAGCCTTACTATCCCCAGCCTTGCTGCAGTAACCTTCATCAACCAAAAACAATTCAAGATCAATCATTCTTTGCTGCAGAAGCCGAAATGCCCAACCCTTACTGTCTCTTCACTCATGACCTCAACTTTACCAGCCTAACTGCGTCCCCTAGGCCAGCCTGACTGCGTTTCTCTCTGAATCAGTCTCAATGCATCCCTCTTTGAACCAACCTTATTGTATACCCATTACAGGCTCACTTTCCTGGAAGACCACGCTCAGCCTTGGTACATAATGGGACATTGTAAGACCAGAGTTTGTCTATCACCCAATTTCTTATACATCATTGGTTTGACTCAACAATCTTCCCCTAAATTGATGATATCATACTATATCTAAATGGCAAGAAGATAAACTCCAGATCTACAACAATCACAACATCCACACAACCATCCAACCAACACAACCCCCACAAGGAGTTTAGCTAATCATGGAGAGATCAAGAAAAATTATCAAACACCTCATACGCATAATCATCATCATCTGCACAAAATAAAATGAAGGTCATAATTCAACCAAAATGAGATGAAATAAGCACAATCTCAAAACAATTTGATAGATTCAATCAAGATCCTCTTCTTTGCAAACACAATTCTCCATCAAAATCTCCCAAAATCAAGCTCCAACCCTAAGAAAATTCGTGTTCAGTGTTCTTTTCCCCAAAACTTAAACTTAAGGGTCTTTTATACATAAATCGAAGGGGAATTTTGTAGACACGCGTCTGGGCGAAAGATATAGAGCGTTTCACTGTGTTTTTCGAATGGAAATAAAGGGTGGCGCCCGGGAGTATAAGGACAAAGGGCCCGGGCGCTTTTAATTCTATGTCCCATGGCTCAAAAATTCTTTGTTCCTCCGTCCTTCGACCCGTTATGCTCCTAGCTCGATCATTCTTCCTTGATACATCTTTGTTAGTCCGTTTAATGTCCGTTTTACCTATAAAAACATCAACACACATCAAAGCTCACTCATTTACAAAAAACGGATTTAAATCTCAAGATTTTCATGCAAAGACGTCTAGATATATGGCAAAAGTAGGATCAAAGGATAAATGATACGAGCCTAACATATACCCATTGCTGGCTCACTTTCCTGGTAGACCATCCTCAGCGTTGATACATATTAGACCAGAGTTTACCTATCACTTAATTTCTTATACATAATGGGTTTGACTCAATAATCTCCCTCTAAATTGATGATAGCATACTCTATCTAAACAGGAAGAAGATAAACTCAGCTCATTTCTTTTATATTCATAAAAGAATACATCTTTTTTTAAAAACAAATACAAAGGTTTTTGAGACTTCATATTAGGCCTAGTACTCTACTGCTTCTATCTCGTTGGAACAATAATTGTATCTTCCCCTTAGCACTTGCTGTTGGATTCTCCCCCTGTTTGATATCATCAGTGAAGGATTTGTGTATAATAGACTCTCCCACTTAGTTGATGCAATATTGCTGGAACCTTGATACAATGATGATGTCGTCTGTAGATCAACCTTGCAGACCTTCCTGCATCCCCCTGTAAGCCTTGAAATTCTGACGTCATAAACATGTTACTTTTATAGCATTCTGGTTCTGCTCTTTGTGAATCTTGACTCGTTGTTCAGCTCTCCAGCATGCACCTTTCTGTGAAAGCCCCAGACATCGAAGTTTATGCCAAGTTCCCTTGATTGATCCTTGTTGCTATCAAATTCATCATTATGAGCATTACATATCTGAAAGATCAAATTTGTACAATAGCTCCAGGCATGTAAGACTTGTTACATTCCACAGGATCCCTATATTTAGGACTTGAACTTGATCTCTTCAAATGATTCCATTCGACACAGGATAGCTTGTGGGATGATATGAAGGTTAATGAAGAAAAGAATGTTGTTTTTTTAGCATGTTTCCATTGTCCCCAGATATTTGATAGATCATTGATCCAATTGAGAGTTTGTCTTAGCCTTCCATGTTCCTAATCTCCTTCATCATCATCATATTGCTTCATCATTCGGCATAGAAGTCCTGTGTGTCCCATGAGGAGATCCCTTCTTGTGAAGAAGAAAGGGTTGATGACTTGTGTGATGTCTTCACCACTAGGGTTAGGTGATTGGAAACCTAGAATGGACTCGATGTGAAACTTGATTCGAGATAAGTCAAATGACATGGTGAAAGTGTGGGGAGTTTGAAGAATTTTTGGAGTGAATAATCTCTTTGCAGAAGGATAGTTGTGAGGATTATTGTCCCTATTGAGTCCTTATTTATAGCAAAATAATGTAACTTGTATTAGGGGATGAAATGATGGGATGTGATGTGTGATCATAAATTAGCCGTTATTGGAATGCAACGTAATTTATGATGTGACCGTTCGGTCCACTGGTTCCATGTATCTTGCTCCAGTAGGACTTTAGCATTACTGCAGCAAGGTAGCTGTCCAAGCATTACTACAGTAAGGTTTGAACCTTTCTACAGTAACCTAAAGCTTTTTTTCGCAGAAGCACGCAGTTCATGATGACAGCTTTAGGCGTTTAGGTCTAGCATACCTAATTTTTCTCTAAAATAAACAAATTTAGACTCATCCAAGGGTTTTGTGAATATGTCGACAACTTGATTTTCAATGGGAATAAACTCTAGTTTCACATTACCCTTATGCATATGATTTCTAATAAAATGATATCTTATATCTATGTGTATTGTCCTAAAATAAAATACAGGATTTTCAGGTATTGCGATAGTAGAAGTGTTGTCATAATAGAAAGGAGATTTAGATATGCTTAGCCCATAGTCAAGAAGTTGAAACTTCATCGGCAGGTTTTGTGCAACGCGGCTTGCTGCAGCAACATATTCTGCTTCAGCAGTAGAGGTTGACACAGTTGACAGTTTCTTATTGAACCACGACACCAATCTTGAATTAAGGTAGATCCACTTGTACTCTTCCTTTCTATTCGGCAACCTGCAAAATCAGCATCTGAGAAACCCACCAATTCTAGCCTAGAGTCCTTAGGATTTGACAACCTTAAGTCAAGAGTCCCCTTGAGATATCTCAGGATTCTCTTGACTGCAGTAAGATCTGATTTCTTAGGACTGGATTAGTACCTGGCACATAAACACACAGAGTATAGGATATCAAGCCTACTGGCAGTAAAGTACAGCAAAGATGCTATGATTCCCCTGTACAACATCTAATCAATTGATGTTTCAAACTCGTATGTGTATATTCTGATTGTTGAGCTCCTTGGTGTCTTCATTGTCGAGGCACTCTCCATATAAAACTTTTTGATCATATTCTTAAGGTACTTCGATTGGCTTATGAAATTACCATTATTACATTGTTGTACTTGAAAACCCAAGAAGTACCTGAGCTCTCCAATGAGGCTCATCTAAAACTTAGAAGTCATGAGCTTGGAAAATCTATCACATGACTTTTCATCAATATTTTCAAAAATGATGTCATCAACATAAATTTAGACCAATAAAATACGATCCTTATGATGTTTGATAAAAAGGGTTGTGTCTACTTTTCCTCTCTTAAATCCGTGATCAATGAGGAAACTTGACAAGATTTCATACCAAGCTCTTGGAGCTTGTTTCAATTCATAGAGGGCCATGTCAAGCTTGTAGACATGTTCTGGATACTTATAGTCCTCAAAGCCTGGTGATTGTTCTACATATACTTCTTCATGCAATTTCCATTTTGGAGTACACTTTAACATCCATTTGATATATCTTAAAGTTCATATATGCAACATATGTCAAGAACATTCTTGCAGCTTCAAGTCTAGCCACAGGAGCAAAGGTTTCATCGAAATCAATACCTTCTTCCTGTGAGTATCCCTTAGAAACAAGTCTAGCCTTTTTCCTTATATAGTCTCATTTTCATCACTTTTGTTTCTAAAGACCCATTTACATCCTACAAAGGATAATTCTTAAGTCTAGGAAATAGGTGTTATACCTCATTTCTCTCAAACTCATTGAGTTCATCTTGCATGGCATTGATCCAGTCACTATCCTTAAGGGCTTCTTCAATATTCTTAGACTCTATTTCGGAGATAAAGCATGCAGAAAGGCATTCCTCAGCAATAACCCTTCAAGTCCTAACTGGATCATTTGCATTACCTAAGATGTTCTCAGGTGGATGGTCTTCTGTCCATTGTCTCCTTTTTCTTCCATCATCCATAGCTTATTGTTGAGACCCTACTACAGGTAACTCTTCTGTAGCTTGTTGAGGCTTTACTACAGGCAATTCTTCTGCAGCTTGTGGAGGCTCTTCTGCAGGAGGCTCTTCTGCGATTTTCTTTGCTGTGTGCTGCTCTTCTGTAATCTATTCAGCAGTCATATCAACATACATTATTGCATTATCCTCATCCTTTTCCTGCATATTGCAGGGTCAGACTCGTCAAAGGAAACATAAACAATTTCTTCAATTGTGTTAGTCTTCGGATTTAACACTCTAAAAGTCTTACTAACAGAAGAGTATCCTAGAAAGATCTCATCATCTATCTTTGACCCAAATTTTTCAGTATAGATTTTCTTATTATATGAATATAACATCTACATCAAAAGACATGAAAATAACTGATGGAGGGGACCTTTCCCTTATACAGCTCATATGGAGTCTTGTTGTATAGCTTGTGTACAAGACATCTATTTAGGACATAACATGCCGTATTTACTGCCATGACCCAATAACATTTAGCTAACTTAGAGTCACACATTATTGACCTAGCAGGTTTTATTAGGGTCCTATTCTTCCTTTCTATAACCCCATTTTGTTGTGGTGTCACTACAACATAAGAGGTTATTACTCACAATCAGAATCCGTCGGAAAGTCATCGAAAAACCATGTTTCCGACGACTAGTGATCCTTCGCAAAATTGTTTGTCGAAAACAGAGCTTTCCGATGACATTTAGTTTACTGTCGGAAATTTTCCAACCCCTGCCAAGCTCCGTCGGAAATTTAGTGACGGCTGTGAAATAATGTCGAAATTTTTTTTCCGATGAAAGGTGGTTGGCCGCCAGTAAATTTCCGATGGATAAATGTGAGCCATCGATAAATTTTCAACGGATAGTGAGCGATCAGTAAATATCATTTCTAGGGATGCCACGAGTGAGTTGTGAGCAATCCGACAGTAGTCTGTGATGAGCCCAGACAGCCGCCTGATGACAGGCCCATCAACCCGATGCAGCCCAAAAGGCCCGACAATGATCTCGCCCTGTTTTGTCATTTTACTTGTTTTGCTAGTAAAGGAATACACACCAGGGAGGTAACCTAGTCCTCGCTCTCACCTTCGATTTATGGTTGTGTGTTTGTGTGTTATGGTTGCGTGCATATGTGTTTACGGCCGTGTATGTGAGTGTTGCTGCTTGATGGTGATGGCTTTGCGTGGCTGTGTCGTGGTTGTGGTATGTGTTATGTGTGTGTGCATTTGTTCAGGTTGATGGCTGTGTGATGTGGCTGCTTGTGTTGTCTTAAGGATGATGAAGTTATACAACATATGTGTGTGTGTGTGTGCTAGGACTATGCAGCAAGTGTGTATGTGTGTTGTGTGATGGCTATGTGTGAATCTAAAGTTGATGAGGCCATATTGATGTTGGTGAAGGCTTCATGGCTGTGTGCGAGGGTTAAGGTCCCGGCTGTGTGTAAGAGTGTATATTGAGGATGTGTTGAGGTCATGATGCGCATATATGTGTTCATGTGTGTGTGTGTGTTAAGGGTTAAAAAATTGGTGATGTTGTGCGTAGGGCTGTGAAGGTGTGTGTATAGTGATAATGTATATGTTACGGTCATGTCCTGTGCGTATGTGTGCACAGGCCATATATGTTAGGTTATGTATATGTGTGTATTAGTGTATACAATGTGTGTGTGCTAAGTGTTGGTGAAGTGTTATGCAAGTGAGTGTAGGTGTGTGTGTATAAGTTTAGGCTGTGAAATATGTGTGTGTATTTGTGATGTAGTATGTGCAGGATATACTGTGTTAAGTGTGTATGCGTTAAGTTAGGTATGTGTTAGGTTATGCGTATATGTGTTGGAGATCGAGCTATACCTTAGGCATGAAAACGTATGCGCATGACCTTATGTTGTTGTGATATGTGAAAATATTAAGGATCGAGATATATATATTTATGTATATATATCGTGCCTTGACATTGGGGTCGGGATCGGGGGATGATCGTTGTGTGATTATCCTGTGTTATGTTTGAAATGGATGCTAGAATATAGATCACGACAACGATTTACCCTCTCGGGATATTAAATGCAAACAATACTTGTGCGGCACAAATAAAGGGCACGGTATTAAAGACCTTGATTGTGCATGTGTGAATGAAATGAATATAATGAGAACGTAATGAACGACTTATAATATGTGAGAGTCCCTTCTATAAGTATGAAGATCGAGCACAGAGTGTCGTTTCTTGGATCTGTTGAGATCGTGAGTTGTTGTTGTATTCTTTTAGAGGTTATGATAACAAAGGTTGAGTTTGGCGTCCCTTCTTGGATCTATATGAATCATTCATTGTTTCTTTGATAGCCTTTGGATTGAATCAGTGGATTTCAGTTGTGTTGTTCTTTGAGTCATCGTCACGGGTAAAGAAATGACTAACTAGGGACGGGAAGGTAGTGTCCTACCCCCTTCGCATGCATACAACGGCATTGCACAAAGGCCGTTTGTAGCTGGGCCACAGGTTACTTCTGCAGGAAGGCCCTTCTTAATGATGGATCCGGAGCCTCATTGAATGGATAAGCACTAAAGGTACGATGCTTGAAAGATACGAGATGTGAATTGAATGGAAAGAAAATGTATTCGTGATGTAGCCTGGGTGACATTGACGTTCTATCTCTGTACTCTAAGTCTGTCATATCTTTGGAGTTTGTCTTTCGAGTCAAGTCAGAGACTTGTGCTAATAAAAATTAAAGGACATAAAAAGATATGAAGACATATGAATGAAAATATTGTTTGATATGGAATCTATATTTTCAGAGGATAATAAAATGTTTTAATGGGACTCACCAATTCGCCATAGGTCGATGGAGTGCCCTGCATATGAAATTCATATACTCTAGGTTGCTGAGCTTTGTGCTCACAGGTTATGTATTTCAATTTTTGTAGGTAATTTAGGGGTTGATGATGCATGGTCGTAGAGTGAGAGTTGCATACATATAGCTTGCCATGCCTTCTTTTCGACTAATGTATCAATTTAGGTTTGTTTGGTTAATATGTAACAAAAGGGATAACACTTTGACTTACTAAAAACTTACTAGAAGCCTACTGAAAATATCATGTAATATAACTTGTAATAGTTTGGTTACTAGATACAAAATGTAATTATGTGATATAACTGTTCAGTTGATTTTCTTATCTTTTATACCTCTAAACCCGTTTGGTTCTTGGGTCTTGTCACGGATTAGGTCCGTAACGACATAACGTTACGTATCGGCATAAGGTGGACGTCAGGGCATTACAATTTGATCCTATCTAGTTGGTCTTTGGTACCCACACCCAAGTTGATTTCTTCGGTGGGTAGTGCAGTGATAGGTCTTATGATCTTCCTTGCCACATTTGTGACCCACAATCTTTGGACTTGTGTGCTGTGGCTTGTGAATTTTGAAATTTCTATTCAAGTTATAGGCTTTCTCAGTAAATTCGAGAATGATTTCTTTATTCTCTTTCTTAGAGATGGTATCAATGTCAAGATCATATACTTCATCACTATTTCGAGCCATGAGGCACATGAGTGATTTTTGAGTTCCGGAGGGGGCTTTTGAGGCTGCATCATCATCTTTGACTCTATGTCACTCCACGTTTTTGCTGCCAGAGCCTACCCTTTTCTGAAGGACTTTCTTTGAGGTTGCTGCTCTCTTCCTTCTTTGTAGAAGGGTTATTTGCAGGTTTTCTGCACTAAGTAACAAAGTGCCCTACCTTTCCGCAGTTGTAGCATGTGAGCTCAGAATCCTTTGATGTAGGGGAGTCTTTGTTGGGCCTTCTCATCTTTTTGAAATATTTTCTGAATCGTTTGCTCAGCATGGCCGACTCCTCGGTTAAGGCTTCTGACTGTGAGTCAGAAATTTCTTCTGGAGCAAGCATTTCCTTTGAGCTTTTGATTTTAGCTTTGAGGGAGATGTGCTTTTTGTTTTGGTCCATCACCTAAGTCTTTCTCTGCTTGATCTTCAAGCTGTAAGTCAACAAGACACCATAGAGATTAGAAAGAATGGTTCGGTCTATTTTTCTGAACTCCGTTATTGCAGTAATCTTGGTGTCTAGCTCAGGGGTAAGACATCTCGAAAACTTCAAGTTAACCTTTTGAGGAGAAATATTCTCCCCAAGATCCCTCAGAGTATTGACATGAATGTTGAGTCTGTCAAAGAACTCTGTCAATGTCTCATTGTCATTCATCTTTATAAGCTTATATTACTGAATGTGAAGATTCATCTTGTTCTCACGGATTTCATCCGTGCCATCGTTTCTTAGGGATGAATCTCCCTTCAAGGAAAGGTTTTCATTCGTTCATCAGCTTGGTCAAAATGAAACGTCATTCTGCCCTTCCAATGATTGAACCTTTGATCCTTGAATAGAGGAGGATGGGCATCATATGGAATGAACACTTTACTTGCACCTGACATTCTTGAAACATAGATTGGTAATTTCATTGCAAGCTAAAATAAAGTAAAGTTTCTTTCCAAATGTTGTTAGGCCTAGAAAGATCGACTCTGGTACCAATTGAAAGTCACGAGATAGCTTTTCTGTAAGACTTAAGGGGGGTGAATAGTCTCTCTTTTTGAACCTTACTGTCAAAGTAACAAAAGTTAATTAGACAGTAGAGTTGCTTTGAACTTACCGCAGTAATGCAGAACCTTACTGCATTAACGTTGATTCCTTTTAGTTTACTGTTGGTTGTACTTGATTAGTAGTAGGGTTAAATATAACGAAGACAGCAAAGTAAAAACACGAAGGTTTTTATATTGGTTAGAATACATATCTAAAATACGGCTATATCCCTTACTCCAGTCTTCCCTTGATTATCAGTGTGATATATCAAGAGGATAGCACTACGTGTGATTGTTTTACGCTCACAATCAACCTGTCATTTTACAACGAGTAAATGACAATACAAACCGATTATAAAATCTTTCCTTCTCCTCAACAGGACTCAGAACAGCCTCTTGAAATCGTTTGTCTAACAGTAGTGTTATTTAACTCTACTTTCACTAGCTGGCTCAGATCTTCAATTATCAACTTCTTTCTCAGCTCACTTGAAGTCTTATTGCACTTGTATTTCAGAACAAAGGAGATTCAGCAATTCAAAAGGTTATGAAATCTTTGGCATTGCCCTTGTATTTATAGACAATCCAAAATTTCTAGTCGTTATTGAACTCGTTCTTTCTTAAAAATGTCACTTTCATGCCATCCTGTAACCATATTCACAAACTCGTGACTTCTGGTGTTGATGCAAAGAAGTACGCTGACACAGCACAAAAAGCAACCCATGAATTTTGACTTCTTCTGAACCCTTCTGTAGAACTCAGCTTGCTGCTCCTCAGTCTTGCTGCAGTAACCTCACAGAAGCATTTCAGGATCAACCTTTTCTTCATCTAGACTCAACCTTACTGTCCTTTAGCCTTACTACAGTGACCTTCTTCAATCAGAAGCAATTCAGGATCAACCATTCCTTACTGTAGAAGCCCAAATGCACAATCCTTACTGTCTCTTTACTCATGACCTCAATGCAGCCAGTCTTGCTGCATTCCTCTGAACCAGCCTTACGGGTACCCATTGCAGGCTCACTTTTCAAACAGACCAGTCTTAACCTTGGTACATACTGGGATATTCTAAGACTAGAGTTTTTCTATCACTCAATTCCTATTCATCATGGGTTTGACTCAATAATCACAATCTCCTCAGTACCCCCAGAGTCCTCCATATCCCCAAGAGCCTCAAATTTGGACCCAGAATTAACACTCTTGGTACTACTAAGAGCAGCTTTCTTCTTTTTACTTCCTCTGATGCTGATGAATCCCTTATTATCAGTCAAGCTATCTTTACTATCCTTTCGAGCCTCTTCTTTCATGATGATCTGATTCTTTGGAATCTATTTCTGGACCATAGGGCCTCTCTTTCTGTATTCCTTTTCATGGTGTCCCCATAACGAACACTTCTTACATAATGATGGTTTCTATTCATAAATAACCTTTTGCTTAATGATCTCACCCCTAGGGCTAGTAAAATTCACCTCTTCAATCATCTCTCTATCAATATGGATTTTTTGTATTCCTTCTCATGGTGTCCCCATAACGAACACTTCTTACATAATGATGATTTCTATTCATAGATAACCTTTTGCTTAATGATCTCACCCCTAGGGCCAGTAAAATTCGCCTCTTCAATCATCTCTCTATCAATATGGATTTCTACTAACACACGAGCATAGGATATTCTCCCTTTTATAACAGTGCAAATGGAAATGTCCACTTTGCCTGTAATCTTACCAAGGGCTTTCTGTCCCGAAACCTCGAAACCAATCCCAGAGAATAGTACCCATGTGGAAACTCGAGTGAGGAAATCTTCTTTCAGTTTAAAACTAGGGCACCAATCCCTTAACACTAGTGGGACAGATCGAAAGAACCACATAGAGCTTTGGATCTTTGCTTTGTCCTGTGTATTAACAAACCTAAAGATGAAGTAACCATCGTTATGCAACAAGGTTTCAGGCCTAGCAATCCCTTTTCATTGCGATGATATGAATCCTTTCATGGCAGAGAATGGAACCTTTTCCCCCAACCATGTACCCAATCAAAGAGTTGTCCCAATATCGGACTTCATCCTCAATCTCATCCATCATGATGATGATATCCTCATCCCTTTAATCCACCTTCCCCAATCAAACCATTGTTAATCTCTCTATTCCTCATGTTCTTATCACCTCCACAACAACAATAACAAAAGATCTTTCCATCTGAATCGATGAACCCTGCTTATCCTCATTCTCAACAATATCAGCCCAAGAGCCAAACCCCACTTCAGTACTCCCAGGAATTGGAGTTTTGGGAGAAAGATTACCTAATCCCAAGCATCGAATCACACCAGTGTTAACAATCCCCGAAAACTCTCCTTCATCACATTGAAGCTTCGCATCTTTACATTCCATGGAACGCTTCGTCGCAGATGTCGATTTTGCCTTCTTCCTATATCTCCCTCTACCATGTCTCCTATATCGACGGTGAGCTCATCGGAGTATCTTCCCGACAATAGGGCTATCACCATATACAGTCGCCCTTCATGGTGACTTGACGTCTAAATTTCTTGATCATGATCCATTATAAACATTGGTTAGATGGTTTAAAAAATTATTCAACCTATTATTGTTCAAAATTCCTGTATCAGTAACTGTTAGTATAGTCATAAAGATTTTTAAGTTTTTTTTATATGTTACTTTTCTATGAGTACTGGGATTTTTTTTCCTAATGGGAATAATATTTTGAAATTTGGATCTGAAAGTTCATTCAAATTTGATTTTTTTTATTCAATCTACACCATTCAAATTGTAATCAAAGACGAAGAAATTAATTGAATTATTGTTATTTTAGTTTAAATAAAACTCAATTACCTGACTATCCTTTAAAATTTTCAAAAAGACATTGATATCTTGTCACGCCGTTTGCCATCAACATGCTTTGTCGTCGATCTTTGATCATCATCACCGATCTCTGATCCTCATCATCGATAATCATCTCCAACATCGATCGATCATTATCATCATCATTTTCCGTGCAGCTCAGCCTAATCTATGTCCTAATTTCTTTTGTTTCTCATTACAAAGGATGGAGTGATGTAGTATTTCTTTTGTTCAACTTAACCCATGGAACTGAATCCCTTGTCGATTTTACTGGACTTAACTTAACTGATGTATATGGTTGCATGTCTTTGCAAGTTTTACAATCTATATTTTCATCGGGAACTGATATGTGAAAGCTCATATGAGTCAAATCTTTTATTATCCACCGAGAGCAAGATCATAACCGATTTGTAGACAAGACACCTCTTTTACTTAATATGATAGCAAAAGATATGTTAATCCGAAACACTATCTACACATCGTTATCAATCAACATGATGTGTTTTTCAATAGGCATATTATTTTTTTGCACAGACGTACTAAATGATATACATGATGTGTCTTTCATTAGACGTATTACTTTTTATTCACAGGCGTATTAGTACGCCTTCATAGATTATCTTTCACCCATAATTAATCATCTTTTACTTGACAAACCAATTTTGATGTATTATATTTTGTATAAGCATACTACATTTTGCATAGACATACTATATTTTGCATAGGCGTACTAGACTTTGAATAGGCGTACTAGGCTTTCTATAGACATGCTAGTTTTTCATAGACGTACTAAATTTTGCATAGGAATACTAATTTTTAGACGTACTAGATTTTTTAAAGACGTATTAGATATTCATCATGTTGTTTGGGCATACTAATTTTATAATTTGCATAGGTGTATTACTTTTTGTTGAAGCAAAAAATAAAAATAGTATGCTTAAAAAACAAGAAGTACGTCCCCCCAAAAAAAATAAATTATATGTCTAAAGTAAAATAATACGTCTGTGAAACAAATAATACATCCCCGTAGCCACCCCCTCCCACCAAAAAAAAAGATAATTCGTCTACAAAAAAAATAAAAAAATAGTACGTCTAAATAAAAAAAATAGTACGACTCGAAAAAAATACAAAGTAATATGTCTAAAAAAAGGTAGTACGTCTGTTAAGAAAAGTATTACATCTCAAAAAAAAAATATGCTTGTAATAAAAAATGGTACGTCTGCAAACAAACAAAAAAATAATACGTCTATAATAAAAATAGTACGTCCACAAAAAAACATAGTACATCCACTAATAGACTCACTAGTACGTCTCACAAAACAACTAGTACGTCTACCAAAAAAGAATAGATCCACATAACCAAAACTTGAGTAGTGTTTACAAAATCAAACAGAACCTTACAAAAATAATTACAACCTCTTTAAATGAAATACACAATTGTACAAAATTTTCAAATTCAAATGCATAATATTTACAGTGACATTTTAAATGGATATCAATCTCTTCCCTATAAAAACATTCCCTACAACAAAGACTTTAGCTCCTATATTCATGATTGTATCCATACATGACATTCCAACCAAAACAAATCCGCACTTCATGAACACATCTTCCAACAAATTTCCCCCACTCATGGATAAACAAAGAAGCATCCACAATCCTTATCCCATCGAACTGAAGAATAACAAACTTTTCCGTCGAATCCTTCACTTTGAGATAACAAACAGCATGTCGATTGAATTCGAAGGACTTAAGCCACGGTGCCCAAATGACATCGATCTTTTTCTAAATAGACGACAACGAAATCTATAGATTTGATGTGACGGAGGAGGACTGGGAGCGTGACGACGAAGTTGGAGATTGTGATCTTTTTTAGGGGAAAGGTTGGGGAGGGGACGACGACGACGGAGGCAACATCGATGGGTTCGATGGAGAGGCGGCATCATGGTGGTGTTGGAGAGGTGGTGGAGATGGGTAGTGGTGGTGGACGACACAGGACGATGTCAGGGCAATGACGTTGGATGACGGTTGGAAGGGGGTGAAAAGAGAGTGTATGGGTGTGAAGGGGTAGTGTGGGCATTTTAAATAAATTGGGATCTTATTGAAATTAAAATTAGTTGACGATATCTCATTAGAATAACAACTTGTAAGTGGTATTTTTCGAGAATTATTCCAAAAAAAGATAAAAATTTATCCGCGCAGAGTCGTAAACTAGTTGTTTAAATTACACACTTTAATATCATTCAAAAAAAAAATTACATACTTTTATTGCATACATGACGCATGACAATCAAACATTATCTGATAGAAAATCGATTCTTCCTCATGAATAATGCAAAACAAAAATATGTTTGCTAAGATTATGAGATGGAGATTGTGCATTTTATTTTTTTAATATATGTAGTTCTTTGAGAAAAGTTACTAGTGAAGAACCAATCATAATAATTCTTATATCCCACATAAATTATGATTATCTGAATTTTTTGTATTTTTCGAGGCAAAGTTCGAACAGTATCTCGTGATCAATAAATAATATCTTTCAAAATTTTATCATAAAATATCAATAATTATTTTAAGAGAAAATTATTCCTACTGCATGCAATTTTCACCACAAACAATTAAATGTACAAGATTTAAAAAAAATTAAATTAAAATATAAAAAAATATTTAAAACAAAAATATGATGGGAAAGATCCTGGAATTGTTTCTCGTCTGTTGCCTGCAGCAGGAATAATTTTTCCTTATTTATATTACATATTTTAATAATATACAAAGAAAATAATTTAATCCTTTTATTTGATAAAAGAAAAAATTATCAAAGATATCACTCAGTCAAATTAGTTTCCTTCAAATATCCCCTCCCGTTTTTCATTAAAGTATCACTTGTCGTTTTTAAAAAGAATAAAAACAAACTTTTTTCTGTGATTTTTGAAGATTTTGATAATTTTTCATTTCGGTTTTTTATTAATATCGATCTCGTGCTTTTCAGGAATGTTTTTTTTCCCAGATTCTGTCGAGCGTTTTCTTGCATTGGTTAACCTTGTCTTCTTCCTCTCTTCATCACATATTCATCAATCTCGCCCCTCCTACGATCACCATCTCTGACCTCCCAGTTCTCGATCCCTTCACAGACGACGAAGGAATCTCCAACATGATCGCCCTTTCGGCTTGAGATCCAACTTCTCCGAACAGTTCGTTCACAGCTTTGATATGAATCGAGGCAATTTTCTCAACGAGATCTGGTTCAATCGAGGGCACCGGATCTGGCATCATCGAACGTCGACGGCTTTGTAGAGATCTAGTTCTTTGACATCAGTTCTAGATTTGATCTTTGTGATTGTAGCTGTTCGATTTCGTGGATCTGATCCTCTCCAACGGCGATTTGTTTCTTGTTTGTGTGAATCTGATCATTGGGTCAGATCTGATTCTCCATCGATAAGCGTTTAGGGTTGAGCGGAGTCAGACGATTTGTGATATTTTTATAATTACAGTATGCGATTTTAGTACGGGAGCGAGATCCGTGAGGGTGGGGATGAGGGTGAGCAACGAGGCTATGGTTTTGTCTTACGACAAACTAAAAACGAACTGTTATTTTTGTTGTCATAGAACTAAAGATGTACATTTTTCGATGACGTATTGATTCTAGGTACGTGGTTCTCCATCGATTAGAGTCGATGATTTGTGATAACCTTATGGTTGCAGTACATGATTTCAGTACGAGAACGAGGTCGACAATTATGGTTTTGGGTGAAGATGAACGTTTTTGGACAACGTACTGATTTTAAGTACGTGGTTCTTCATCAATTAGGTTAGTTCTGGTTCTTCATCAATTAAGGCTTAGCGAAGCCAATGATTTGTGATATGCTTATGATTACAATACGTGGTTTCATTACGTGAACGAGGCCGACGATGATGGGATAAGGATGAGTAACGAGGTTATGGCTTTGTTTAATGATTGACGAAATGAAGACGAACTGTTATTTATGTTGTCCATGAGCTGAAGACGGACATTTTCCAAGGACGTATCGATTCTAGGTAAAAGGACGTACTGACGGTTTTCGATTAGGACGTACGATTTGGATTTGAAATTGAATTTCTCTAGAAAACCCAATATTTTATGTAATTATTGATAATTTTATTAAAAAATAAATATAATGTATAAATCTTTAAAGTTGGGACATTATTATAATAATTATTAATGGGATACCTATTTAGAAAAAGTTCAAAATGGGATACTTTTATATTATTAATTATCCATAACAATAAGGGTATCTATGCTGAATTCTTATTTGATAGAAAAATGAAACGCATATAAATACATATACAAATTATAATAGTGAAAATATGTATAGATAGTAATTTTTGTGTAACGAAATGAATATTTATTTGTGATACCAATGTGTAAGTGACTCAGATATGTGATGTTATTTTTGCTTTTGTTATCTCAACCTAGCCGTCCACTTTTTTATATAGGCCGTCTCCATTGCCTTGTCTGTGTTGTATACCACTTGAGCTTTCTTTTTCATTCGGTCCACTTTTGTGCTTTATTGAATTTTTTCTGCTACCGGTTTCTCAAGTGGCAATATGAAGGTCCGATGCATCATCATCATAATCTATCATGATTATAAGTAAAATCATTTCTTAAAAAATATATTTTCTTTGTTTTAAAAAAAATTAACGTTTTGATTAAGGGTTTATCGTGATAAATTTTGACCAATTGTGGAACAAATTTTGTTTTTTTTTTTCATTTTGTAATTTGTCGAGTTATTGATAATGGAAATAAGCTGGTAGACTGAGTGATTGGTATACAGTTGAAAGTTGACAGAGGGTGCTTTTTTCGAATCAATGATCCTAGAAATTTGATGTCAGAAACTGAAAATCATGATAGCATAAAAATCAAGGATTGATAAAGGGTGTAGTTAATGGCCCAGACCATGATGTAAAAGGATTTGGGTCCCTGCTGTTGAACCTCTACAGTATTGGTGCTGTCTCCCACCAACATCATTGGATCATAATCAAATTTGAAAAAATTCTGTATCTGTTGTTTTTTTCCTCACTGTTGGATTGCTGGTGTTGTATTAAAGACACGAAAGGCGATCCTGTGCCGATGTAAAAACCAAGCGTAATATTCTGTTCCTACATGCATACTCCAAGTTTATGCTAAAAAAAAAAACGTTTAATCAAATAAACAAATTATATCGAGACATTCTCATATTTAATTTAAAGTATGTGATGACCCAGCTGACAGAATCAATTTTAAGAATAAATCATTCTCAATACATGGATTTGATAAAGATGGTTGACCTACAAGGATTAATAGATCAGCCCCTGTTGTGTTGCAAGCTCGAGCATTCTCGATCACAAACATGCATATCTCATATAACCCGTCACTTGGCTCCTGATCACCACAGTGGACAACTCGATGCCACATCAGATCAAAGTCAACTGCAGAGAAACAGTAGACGCAGCGCCACATATTTCACAAATCGCAACCACAACCATGGCACACACATGAAACATACGGGACCAATTATCCATCAGCAAATGTGGTTTACACGTCGTCTTTTGCTGACTTGGACACACGTTTACAATGTGCTAATCAAGGGAAATTAACAGGAGAAGATTTCTAAACAAAGGCTACCTTGTGAGTTGTGAATAGCACTGGTCATGACCCTTTTGATTAATCAAAGCATGTTTTCTCCTTTTGCATCACTGTATAGAAGTAATACGGTTGTTCTTCAAACAGTTAATCGTGAGGCGGAGGGAATATCTTTTTAAGGCTGAGAGGGGACACCAGCCAACCGACTGTCACTATTGCTGTCTTTTTTTAATATTCAGAAATATGAATAGAGTTGAAGATAATGTGAACTGTTCATGAATAGTTCAAGTTTGACTCGATAAAAATTTGACTGGACTCGATTCGAAAATAAAAACGAATTCAACTCGACTCAATTTTTCGGGTTCGAAGAACTCGAAGAGTTCGACTCGAGAAGTTCGTGAAATATTCGTGAATTGTTCATGAACCGTTCGAGTTCATGTTCGACTGAGAAGTTTGTGAATTCTTTAATTATTTATAAAAGAAAAATGAAAATATGATGACAAATAGAACAAAGCGGTATCCTTTCCATGTAATTGTAGGCCCCACATGAATCATAATGTTCTGCCTGCTTAGTCTCCCTTTCCCCATTGCCTTTCCGTTTTTTATGTCCTTTTTAGAATGGGACGATGGCCACCGTCTCTTCAACAATCTTATTTATAATAGTAAATTTTTAAATTATAGTTTTTCAATATCATTTATTTATTTACAATTATAAAATTGAAAATTTTGAAAATATTAAAAGTTTTAGTTTTATAAAATATAAGTCGATGACTCCTAACAAACTAATTATTTTGTTTTTAACTGAGTTTATATTTAAAAAACTCAAAAAATTTATTGAATAAGTAAATCACTGAGAACTCAACATCAAAATATCCAAAGGGACCAAAACCCTTTAAAGTTCTCGATGCAAGTAGTAATAGTTTTTGAAATCTTGATAATCGATGCTTTCTATTATAAGTTTTACTGACTTTTTTGATGCAATGACATGTTGTAACTAATATCTAATGTTATCTGTTAATGATCGATTTCAATTCATCAAAATTTCAGAACTAATTTTATGGATATATAGTTGTTCGATTTTGGTTCGTCTCGGGTTTAACTCGACTCATTACTCAACAAACTACTCGATGAGATGTTCAATAGTTGACAAACATAAACTCGAACTCGACTTGAACTCGATTATTTTACCCCATGTTCGAGTTCGACTAATGGTCGATTCATAATGAATAGTAAATATTCGATATCGAGTTCGTAAAAACTTGACTCCGTTCCATTCATTTACAACTCTAAATATGAAGTGGTCTTGAAATCAGTTTCTGTGGGCTTCAGCAAGGACAAAACGACGTTGTCTTATGAGGCATCACTTCTTCTTCTTTTTGAATTTTTAATCTTTTTGTTTTTTTTTTTCCAAATTCCCATGTTCTCTGCCTCCTTTGAAAACTAGAAGAAAACGAGAAAACGAATAACAAACGAAGGAGAAGAAAGCCAAAGAGAGAAAGGAGAACTCGAGAATGAAAACACACGATGGATCTTGAGGCCAAGATTGAAAAAAAAAAAATGAAATGAAAACCAGGCAACCGATTCCAACAAAAAGGATTAAACAAACAAGTAGCTTTGTTTAATTTTGAGAGGTCAAGGCTCTATCGATTCAAACTATTTTTCGATAATTAAAGTGAAATGATGAATTTCAAAATTTTGTTAAGTTATTTCGAATTTTGTGGACCATCAGTTAAGATAAGATTTGGATTTAGTCTGAGTAATGGCCTCGTCACGTTTTAGTGGAAATGCTTTTAATAAAATAGGAAAACTCGTGGCAGGCAACATGTAGGTTTATTTATGAGTACAGTACATGATTCCTTTTATAGTCTGGATTTTTGTAAGGAAAAGTGCATATATGATTAGGATGGAATCAAAATTCAAATTAAATATAAGTAATAACAAAAGAAAATTAGGTAGGTGACTTTTTTTTCTTTTTTTAATTTGATAATATTATGTAGGCGACTTAATTTTATTTGATTTGGATTATCTCTCGATTGCACTCAAGTCAAGATGGGCTTTGCTTCTGATCAGATCTCATTATAGAGCATGCAATATGTTACTGTGAGTTCCATTATTTGTTAGGGCATTCACATCACACTCACTAAAAAATTTCCTTGATTTTTTACTATTCATTACATCATATCAAACCTTATCACACTCACACTCACACTCACACAGGAAATGTTGAGAACTTAGTTTTCAGAGGCTCATAGGGAGAATAAGCAAAGAGCAGTTAGGAAGCTTAAAACCCTTATGGCTGCTGAGGAGCTTCACTGCAAAAAAGATGGCCAAAGATAGATGGGTGCTTGGCATGGATAGGAACTCGAAATATTTTCATGCTATTGTTAATAACAGGAAAGGAAGGAATAGAATCGTTCATGTGCTGAATGATGAGGGGCTTAGGGTGGATGATCAGGTTGGAATATACAAGATTGTAGTTGATTATTACGAGAATTTCCTGAGGGTGGCTAGACAAAGGTCTGAAGGTCTAAAAGGAGAGGTTGTGGCCCTCGGTCCTTGCATAGACAATAGTCTTAACCAGCTACTGAATCTTGATTTTTCATAACAAGAGATCAAAGTTGCCTTGTGGGGCATTGAGGATGAAAAGGCACCAGGTCCTGATGGTTTCACGTCGAGGTTTTTCAAAAGTTCTTGGTGTGTTATAAAACATGATTTGCTGGAGGTTGTAAAAAATTTCTTCGTAAAAGACACTAAAAAAAATACAGTTTAGCTACGAAAAACTTTACCTACGGATAAAATCCGTCATAAAAATATATAATTTGGCGATGGAACCATAGCAAAAATAACAAGAAAAAATTTTTAATTTATTTGAGACGGAAAGTCAAACCCTGTCGCTAAATTAATTAAATTTAGCGACGGAAGTATAATACGTGATAAATTTAACAATAATATCATGTACTACACCTTATATGTTTCAAGTTTTGTTACATATATAACATCTTATATGATGTGCAACATATATATTTTTAAGAGTTTTTAATAATGCATTATTATTTCATTTAAATTGTTTGAAATACAACATCTTATCATAAATTAACATTTCAACGATTACGAAATCCAAAAATAGTTATAATATGAAAAATATAAAGTCATAAATCATCACCGGGGAGAAAGTTTGCGACGGATTCCGTCGCAATTTAGGTTAAATGATAATATAGCGACGGATTCCGTCGCTGGATGGGGAGAGAGGACAGGGTGCGCTGGATGCCCCACGAGCTCAAGATGCAACTGTTGGAGACGCAGCTTACGAGCGATGAGTTTCTGAAATACTCATCTCTCGGTATCGAGAACAGAGCCAACACTACAAAAAAATAGCATTTTAGCGACGGAAACTTTCAGTTACGGACAAAATCCGTCGCTAACATTTATATTTTAGCGACGGATCCGTAGCTAATATACAAAAGAAAAAATTGGAATGTATTAGCGATGGAAAGTCAACGCTGTCGCTAAAGTTTACATATTTAGCGACGGATTCCGTCGCTAAATGTTATTGCAAATTTCCAAATTATTCACCCCAATTATTTAGCGACGGATTCCGTCGCTAAATGTTATTGCAAATTTCCAAATTACTCACCCCAATTATTTAGCGACGGAATCCGTCGCCACATGTTATTGCAAATTTCCAAATTATATTTTTTAGCGACGGAATCCGCCGCTAAATGTTATTTCAAATTCCAAATTATTCACCCAATTATGTCGCGACGGAATCCGTCGCCAAATATTAAAAATG
>JAOVYX010017726.1:0-51194 GCA_035668315.1 Drosera spatulata | reverse complement strand
TATTATTTGAAACCATTTTTCAATATGTGTATCACTCGGGTTTGGCAATCTGCAGCTTTGATGCAATAGAATTTTATAGGGCAATCAGGATTGTGTTAGTCTCCCAAGGTTTTTTCCGGATAAATTGTTTTTCAAGATTTCATAGCTTAATCTACCGACATTTTAGAATGTGAAGCGAGTAATTCATTTAATTCATGACTCTAAGTTTGTTTCGGTTGAAACTTAGAAATCACTAAGGAATCAAACACACCCGCGCATTGCGCGGGTTACATTCTAGTTATATTAGATGCCTTTCCATCTTAGAGTATATGGGACGGCGACAAGTTATACTTTTTAATTTTATATTATTTTTTAAGAAAAAATAATATCTTAATTAAAATTTTTTCTAAATAAAAGTAAAACAAAACGGCAAAAATCCCAACATGATAACAATCTATTATATATCTAAATACAAACAATCACAAAACAATAAAAATCTCCTATTCTTTTATAATGATCTATCCCAATTTTGTTAAATCTATATTACAAAAAAAACACAATCAAAAAATCACAGTCAAAACAAAACTCTAATAATTTAACTCATACGATGATTTGTCCAAAACAGAGCCCCTGAAGGAAAAAAAAAATATAGAGCGCCTGAAGAAAAAAAAAAACAGAACGCTTGAAAAAAAAAACAAACAGAGGCTCTGAAGGAAAAAGAAAATAGAGCGCTTTAAGAAAAAAACAGAGCGCTTGAATAAAAAAAAATAAAGCCCCTGAAAAAAAAAATAGAGCACCTGAAGGAAAAACTAGAGCTCCTGAAAAGAAAAAAAACAGAGTGCTTGTAGAAAAAAAAGAGTACTTGAAGGAAAAAAAAACAAAGCCCCTGAAGGAAAAAAATAGTTTTATTCACACATGCTGCATTATAAAAAAAAAATCCTAATAATAAAGAAAACAATGTCAAAAAAATACAAAATCTTTACAACAAAATCGTTTAACATTTGATCAACATTGTTCCTCTCAGACATTTCTCGTATACCTTCCTTGTATCCCCCACCGTCTACATTTCGCATATAAATCCATAAACCTAGTCCTCATAAACCATCTTCATGAATTGGTCGATTATAAGAGAACAAATAATATTACAAAAACAGCGTTGAATTGATTTTCTTCATAGACACCGAAGAGCTCCTTCGACTTGGGTCCGTCGTCTGCATCGGAAATAGAGGGATCGTGAGATCGAGGAGAGATTGCGATGGTGAAGATGATGTCGCGGTGGTGGTGGGCAGAGACGAAGGTGGATTTGATGGAGAAAGATGAGATTGTGGGAGGAGGAGAGAAAAAAGTTGAAATTGTATGTTTTGGGAATTAAATCCCGTATAAATATTTTTGGAATTAATTTTTCAAAACTGTTTGTTTAGATAATTTTTGGTATATATTAATGAATGATGTGCCAAAGTCTGATCTGATGGTTTTGCGCATTAATGTATATAATAAAAAATAGATTTTTTTTATAGCGTCGCACATACAATCAAATGATTTTGTGTATTTATACATATTAGTTTACTATTCTACAGACTGCACAAGTTATTTATGATTATTTAATATTTTTATGTGTTAAATTATGGATTTTATTTTGATTGTGTTCTTTTATTGTAATTTTTTTAAGGATAAAGATTAAATAAATCATGATAAAAGATTAGGAGATCTTTTTGTTCCGTGATTTTGTGGCTTTAGAAAAAGATGTATGATAGATTGTTGTGATTTTTCTTGTTTTGTTTTGACTTTTTTTTTTTGATAAAGTTGTTTTGCCTTTTTGAAATAAATAAAGATTAGGAATATGTTTTTGTGAAAATTTTCATGTTGGAACATATTTTTAAAAATATAGGAACTTTATTTTCGTAATATATCATTTTATATAAAAAAACATCAATTTTTTCCTAATTTGTCCTTATCCTCCTAACTTTCCCGATCATCGGACTGGAAACCCTAAGCCTAACTCCTTTCCGATTCTATCCGTACACCGACAAAAATGAGACCCGAGCTCCAATCAAGGAAAGGTATGAGAACGCATTCAGAGATTGCGGCAATGGCCCGTCGATTCGAATCAATGGCGAAAATCTTTAGCGTGATTTGGAAGCAAATTAGCAAAGCAAGTGTCAATGCTATGGCTGTGTCCTTCGGCTTATTGTGGTGTGGATTGGAATATGTTCTTGTGTTTGATTTGTTGACTCTTGATTGAAATATCAATGTTGAACTAAATTCAAAATACAGTCGAGCATTATAGATTGACCAATTTGCAGTGAGATCAAGCTTGGTGCCTCCTCTATTCGCATCTCATTCATTCAACTTATTTTCATCTTCAGTATAACTATACGAAGCAAATTGATGTTAAATTGAATAGTTGATTCAGATGTTGACGATGTTGACGATGTTGACGATGTTGATGGCGATGGAGGATTGATTTCTTGGATTGAGAGAGAGAATACGTGAAGGATAATTTATGTGAAAAAAAGATGAGGTGAAGATGTGGATGATAACAAGATGAGGACCTATTTTTTGGTTTAAGTATAGTTTTTCAGTTTTGCATATGAAGTATTAGTTGATGTTTACTTTTTCAATTTACATAGATGTATTATTTTCGTATAACAAATGATGATAATAAGATGTGATTTTTATTAGACGTATTAGATGATATGCATGATAAATTTTTTTTTACTAGACGTGTTATTGTTTTTTTTTTTTTTTTTCAGACGTACGAATACGCCTTCAGTAGTATGACTTTATCCATGATTGATTATGCTTTACATGAAAAACCAAAAATTTTGATGTACTAAATTTTATATAGACATATTACATTACGTATAGATGTATTATATTTTTTATACATATATAAGATTTTGTATAGACGTAATAGCTTTTTTGTTTAAATGTACTAGAATTTTTGAGAACGTATTAGATATTCATCATTTTGTTCAAACATAATAGTACGTCCAAAAAAGATTTTTAAGGATATACTAGATATCAAACATTTTGTTCAGACATAATAGTACGCCCAAAAAAGGTAATACATCCCCCCCCCCCCACAAAAAAAATATATCTAAAAAAAAAAGTACGTTTGTCAAAAAAGTAGTACATCCTCCAACCTAACTCACCCCACCAAAAAAAAGATAAAACACCGACAAAAAAAAAATTAATACGTCTCTAAGAAAAATAGTACGTTTGTAATAAAAAAATAATATGTCTGAAAAAAAAAAAAATAATACGCCTATCAAAAAAATAATACACCCATCAAAAAAGTAATACGTCCACTAATAGACTTACTGGTGCGTCTCTAAAAAAAAACTAATACATCTCTCTAAATAACTAGTACTGTAACGTCCCGACTTTTCATAACATATTAAGACATAATAATACAAATGGCATCATTGTCGCTGAGTCCCAACATCCCAAGTAGGCAAAATTTACTTAACCGGTTTAGATACAGAAATAAATAAAATCCACTAAGACATAAACCAATAATGTTATCAAATACAATGGTAACTTCTCATTTATTACATATTTTACTTAGTTCATAAACTATATTACAATAGATGCATATTAACACCATAACCTATTTCACATCTGCCCGTCGTCTCTACCTCCTAAAAACACAGAGAAGAGAAAAACACAGAAAAATATTAACCGTGAGCTATATAAATTCAATAACGTGTCGGCCCCCTTACCTAGTGTTACACGAGAGGAGATGATAAGAAAAGAAAAGGAAAATGACCAGTTAGGTCATTTGGTCCAGCAGTCTGAAACATATTATATCAATCTGACATTCATAATTATCATCTCAAAAACACAAAGGAAACAGACAATATATATCCTCAATGTTATAATTGTGCCATTTACAAGACTTTTTTTTAATTTCAACTTATCAACCTTTGGGAAAAGGGACATTCGCAAAAAGGGATCAGCCAAACCGAAACACAGGGTCTCCTACAGTGAGATAACCTCATACCAAAACAGCCCCAAGGGTCGGTGAAAGAATGTCACCATCAAGTCACTATATGACATAAACAACAGACACAACGCTCTTTCTGATTTATATTACGGAGTTGTCTCATCAAATATGGATTTACACTGCTTTTACTCACACATCCCCTTTATACCAATAATTAAGCCATAACACAAACACACACATCATCTTATCATGGCAAACAGTAGTGACAACCAGTATTTTACGTCAGCCACATTTAGTGACTGTGTCCAAAGATTACAATGCATATTATTATACTCACGGTATAATAACACGCATCGACACACATAATAAATCTAAATGTTACCTTCTTACTATAATTTCCTCACACACATGCTCAACTTGTCCTTTATGGCTCCACGAGCGGAGTGTGCAGGTCCTATAACGTGATAGGATTTACATATCAATACATTTGTTTGTTTGTGTTACGGTGTTAAACATATTTATGAGGTGATGTTGAGCTTTGTACAATCATTTGATACTTATTTTGATTGTCCATGATGATGATTTTCAAATTGAATATCATTAAGCCTATTTGTAAGTGTTTGGGATTATTTTAGGGTCGAAACGATCATTCTCGATCTAATCTTGCATGATAAGGAGTGTTTTGTTTTATGTTTGTAAGAGATTTTCAAGAAAAAGAGAGCATGTATTTATAGAAAATTAAATCAATTAAAATAATTTAAGTGGATAATTAGTGGATATTAATTTAATTTAGGTGTAGTAGAAATTGTCACAAAGAAATTAAATGTAAAAATTAGGTTAGGTCATTTTGGTATTAATATGGTATGAGGACTTTGAGACATATCATGTGGTGTCCGATCCATCGACTTTTAAGGAAGTTATGAGGTCTAGGGACTCTTTATTATGGGCAAAAGCCATTAATGATGAAATAAATTCTCTGCTGAAAAATCAAACGTGGAATCTAGTCGATTTGCCTAAAGGGGCTAAGAATGTAGGGTGCAAATAAATTTTGAAGAAGAAACTTAATTCAGATGGGCCAATAGCCAAGTATAAAGCACGTCTCTAGCTAAAGGCTATACTCAAGTAAGTGGGTTGGACTACTTTGATGTATATTCACCAGTATGTCATTTGACAACAATAAAAATTCTTCTTGCTTTAGCATCTATTGAGAGTTTTGTAGTTCATCAAATAGATGTGAAAACAACATTCCTTAATGGAGAGTTGACTAAGAAAATTTATATGAACCAACCTAAAGGGTTTTCGAAAAGGGTTTCGAAAAAAGGGTTTGTAAATTGAACAAATCTTTATATGGTCTCAAACAAGCACTTAAGATATGGCATCAAAGTTTGACAAAACGGTAAAATCTCTTGGTTTTCAGAGCAATAATTCGGATAAGTGCCTTTATTACCGTCGTATGTCAAACAAAGTCATTAATTATTTGCTTGTATGTAGGAGACATGTTAATTCTTTGTTCTGATCTTTCTGTAGTGAAAGACGTGAAACAATCTTTACTGAAAAAAATTATCATGAAAGATATGAGTGTTGTTAGCACTATACATGGCATGAGAGTAGATTTTGAAGGACAAGGAATGATCACCCTTAGTCAGTCTCATTATATTGAAAAACTACTTTTTGAATGGGGATACAGTGAATGGAAAGCTGTTAACACACCTTATGATTATAACAAATGGCTAAAACTTAATTAGGATTCTGCTGTGAACCGGCTTTAGTGTATTCTAAGTTGGTTGGTAGACTCATGTATGTTGTGAGTTCCACTAGACCTAACATAGTTTTTACGATAAGCATGTTAAGTCGTTTCACTAGTAATCCTAGTAAGGATCATTGGGATGCCCTTGTGATGTGTGCAAAAATTTGATACGAAGTCAGTCAAGGGTGTAATTATGACAACTTCCACGTTCTTCGTAAAACGTGCAAATTTGTTTTTATCCTGCTAAAATACTAATGTAGATGTTGAAGCAGGGGTCGATCCCATAGGGAATGACGAATGTCGACCTAAACACAACTTGAAATAATTTCTATCCTAAGAAAGGGGTAAAATTAAAAATAGAATTCGGTGGGGGGGGGGGGGTGTTTAAATGCTTAAAAGGAATAACCTAAAACTAAACTAACTAGATTGAAAGAAAATAAAATAGAACTAAGATATAAAGAAGTTTCCTTAAGTTGAAAAAATATAGGGATGATGGTTGAATTACTTTGAGTCATTTAGATCAATCACGGATGCTTCTGAATTTAGATGTAATGTTTAACATAGAATGACTGTAATGAATTTTAGCTTAACTCACTGCGTTCCTTACCTTCTAACTTCCAATTAGCTCGGATCGTTAAACTAACTCAATAAATTAAAATCATTTCAATTAGTTTAAACATGATTTAATCAAAAAAAATTATTCATAACAATCATAACAATTAGTTTAAACTAATCGAGTCACATGCATATGAAACCATTAATCGTATATGACAATTAGTTTAAATCATATTATATCAATTCGCTACTAAGTAAAACCATTTAGCACAATTTATAGCTCTAAACTATGTATATTTGATGAACAATCCAATAAACATATGTTATGCAATAATTCTAACAGGTTTCATGCAACATATTCACCATTAACATCTCTGGTTATAATCATAAACGCATTATCTCATGATTTAAGGTCATCAAAGGTCATCAACACATCCCTACTTATGATCTACTCATACATATGCATAAAATAAAACATGAAATGAAACATAGCATTGAAAATAAACATTTTACGGAGATTAAGTAACTCAGAACGAAGGTTTTCATTGAAAACAAACATTTTGAATTGAAAACAAACATAGCACAAATCACGTTCCAAACTGTTGTCCTAAGCTATACAATGAGTTGCGGATCAAATCTCCTTGAAATACCCTCCAAAACTTCTCCTTTTCTTGTCTCCACCTTCTCTGATCGCCTCCGTTATCTGAGCTCTTTCTCTTCTATATTCTAATTAGAAGAACCCTAGGACACATATTTATAGACATAGCTCGAAACCAGATTGATCCGATGGCTGAAAAGCAGTGTTTTGCATCCGTACAGCGTCACGGTCGTGACCCAACATGTCATGCGCGTGATGCATTAAAAAAAGTGTATTTTGCTGAAATATACCTGCTACGCCCACGACCACAACCCTGCCCGTGACACCAGCCTATAGTGGCCGCGACACGGTGTGCTGTTCACCTAAAACTAGTATAAAAAATACTAAACGACGTTCAAAAATTCTAGAAACTTATATATCACTTCTAAACATGTTAATCTAGCTTATCGATGTGAAACTTTGTTGTATTAACTCTCGAGGCACATGAAACGAGGATAAATTGTGAAATTCCAACCTTTGAGCTCATGACTTTGCCATTTTCTTCATCCTTCTTCATTTTTGTTCCAAACTTCGTGCCAATTTGCCAAAAACATAAAAATACAACAGTACCAACATTTCAAGACAAAAAGACGCTACAAACATAAAATAGACAATATAAAAAGAATAAAAGAAAAATTTAGGATAAAGATGATGTGTGTTTATGCACACATCACCTTGCGAGGCTGATGAGGTACCTGAAGCGTACTCACGCGTATGCTTTATGCTATGCAAGTCATCCTTCTTTTTTGAAAGGATATTCTGACGCTATTGGAGTTCAGAATTGGGAGATAATAAGTCTACTACAGGTTATGTGTTTACCTAGGGTGGAGCTGGTGTAATATGAAAATCAAAAAGACAGACATATATAGCGTTGTCGTCTATGAAGTCAGAACTCTATTCTTTAGTTTCTGCGACAGACGAAGCAGAGTGGATACATGACTTAATTTTAGATCTTCCATTACAAAAGTTTAAGATAAATTCGGTTCCAGTGTTCAGCGATAATCAAGCTGCCATAACGATAGTCAATAACTCACTCTTTAATGGCAAGAGGAGACATATTAGATTTAAACAGACGATGCTTAATTATTTGATTGAACATGAAATTATCACTTTGACTTATGTGAAGTCGAAGGAAAATATGACGGATCTTCTTACTAAAGGTTTGTCCAAAGATCGAACGTTTAAAACTTTGAGAAGATGGGATTAAAGACTTTATAGAAAATTTTTAATCATTTATTGTCATTTTGAATAAGTTCAAATCTGGAAGAGAATTTTGAAAATCTAGTCGAATAGACATTCGGAGCAATTCGAATATTTTGATAACTTGGTATGAAGTGTTGAGTATGAGGAATTGTTATGTCATTCCAAATTTGATGGTGTGACAAATCTCTACATAAAACATTAGTGTTAATTTTTTTCAAATATGGATATAAGTGTAACGTCCCCGGATTTCCGTGCAGAAAGACACGTGGGCATTATGTCGTCACGGACTCAGTTCGTGACAAAACCAAATAAACCGAATGGATTTAGGGGTATAGAAGTCAAGAAAACTATAAACAGTAGTCACAATCATAGATTACAATTTCGAATACCTGTTTTAGTTACAACATTGGAGTAGAAGCAATGCAAATCGATTATTACATTAAACAAAATAGACACCTGATTTGCTATAATATCCGAAGCACGTGAGATCATCTATATGCATGCAAGCTCACATTAAGAGCCTTCAGATGCTGTTGGGGGCATACCTGCAATTGAAAAACATAATCGTGAGCTAATGAAGCTCAGCAACCTCAGGTGCATGTATCTCAATTACAGGGAACTTCCTTTAACGTCTTTGGCGACCGTCGAAAGTTCCTAAAATATTTTATATATATAGGAAAATATGGGCGTCTTATCAACCAGCATCGTTTTACATTGCTTTTTATGACTTCGTATTGCTTTTAAGAGTCATTCCTTTCTTCTGTAATTATTTAGGTTCATGACTTGACTTAAAAGCGAAAACTCCAAGGATATGACTGACTCGGAGTACATAGATAAAATAAAGTATCAAACGTCAGCCGGGCTACCCAATAGATTCTGTTTTCGCACCTTTGAAACCTTGAAACCGTTGTTGGATGTTCAACATCGTTGTAACTCGACGTACTTGATGTTGAAGAGGACGGTGCAATACAAGGAGATGTACAACCAATTCGTCATCTCAAAATTTACGAAAGGGAAGCCTTCAACCGAATGTTGATACATTGTATAATGTTTGTGCAACTTGTTGGAGGTCTTCTACGAGGCAACGATAAAATTATCGGATATTTATTATCCCACTTCTCATCTTGTTCTTTCCGAATTGCTTAATATAGCTAGATTGTTACATGAGTATAGATATTTAGGATCTTTTACCCATGTCATTACAAAAATGAAGGCTAAATTCTTCAAGTACTATGAGAATATCCCTCCACTTTTTTCATTGCATGTGTTTTGAATCTCCTAATAAAGTTACAAGGGGTAAAACAATATATTAGATGCAATAGATGGAACTTAGGAATAAGACTTAGTGATAAAGTAGAGCAATTTAAGGATGTTATGAATGGAATGTTTCATATGTATGACAACAAACATGGGAGACAACAAATTGTCTTATATGGAGCTTCTAGTGTAAGTAGTTCCTTATACCAACAAAGTGAGCATAAATATCAATATCTTTATAATCTTGTTAAGAAGAAGAAGCCTAATAGTGCACAACAAAATTTCAATGAATTGACCTTATATCAACAAAATGACTTCATTGCTTTCATATCTCCCAACGATTTAGTCAATTTTGATATCTTATCTTGATGGAAAGTTTCTTCCGTGCACTATCCTATTTTGAGAACAATAGCACGTGATATTCATAGTGCTCAAGCTTCCACGGTGACGTCCGAGTCATGCTTCTCCGCTAGCGGTCGAGTGCTTAATGATAGAAGAAGCCAGCTCTGTCCCAAATCTTTGGAGTGCTTGGTGTGTTGGAAGGATTATCTTGATGCTAGATACCGGGGGCAAGACAAGAAAGCCGATGAGAGGACTTCCAATTCGGATGGAGTTTGGAAGAGAAGGAAGATATTGTGATTTCTTTGCAGTGATTTTTTCATATGCCTTTGATTAATGTATGCAGCAATATTGCTTTATAATGTTAAATTAATTCATGAGGTAAGGTTTTATGCCCCCCTCATCTTGAATTTTTGTTTGAAATTAATAAAATAACCAAGGTTCCATCTAGGACCTATACAAGTTTGGGCTTAGTATTGTACAAATCACAATGAAATGATCAAAATTGAGCAACATAAAGAACACATCACAACCCCCCCTCATTTTTTCATGATCGTAAACGGTTTTGATGAGAAAAATATCAATTACAGGGAAAAAACATCAAAACCGATCACTGAGAGCAACTCAAACTGCAACACATCAAAACTGTAACCGATTTTTGAAACCGTCAACGGTTTTGGATCACTAAGAGCACCTCAAATTGCAATACATCAAAACCGTCACTGGTTTCTAAAACCATCAACGGTTTCAAATCACTGAGAGCACCTTATTTCGGAACATTAGAAACCGTTGATGGTTTTCCAGAAACCGTCAACGATTTTCGATCAGTGAGAGCAACTCAAACTGGAACACCCAAAACAGATGATGGTTTCTGAAAAACAGTTGATGGTTTTCTCCAGATCTGCTTTATAACCCCCCAACCCCATCTTCTTCCCCTGCTTTTTCCCCAATTCTCTCTTCGCAATCAAACCCTAACACACACAAGTCCCCAATTACATCCAATTGACTCCAATTCTTCCCAAATCTCATCACATCTACACCCGTTCTTCAATTCCTACGCATCAATTTCATCAAAACACAATGATTCTTACTAATTCACTCTTAATTTTCGTTCTCATCTCCATGCTCAACACCCATGGTCGAAGGCAATCGGGTAATAACGACGGATCGGACGATGATTACAATGCATCCGATGTATCGAGGACGCCATCTCCTCCACAACCCCGACGTGGTGCATCCCATCGCAATCCGAATAGAGTGAGAATCAAGACAAGGGGAAGGGGAAGATAAAGGAGGCGAGAAAGGGCAAAAAGAAGGGACGGAAGAAGTGGGCGTGTAGAAGTTGAAGATTGGTGGAAATACCTGTGGTTCTCATCAAAAAACGCGATGAATACCGAGATCCCGAGAGCCATGAAGATCGACCTTACGAGAGGTAATCAATCTAGTACCACTTTAGAGTTTCTTTCGGATTATTATGAGGGTGTATATAATGCAGAATTGAAGAAGCAACTTGCTTATGGTCATGTGATTGATCTTTTTTGGCTTGAACAAAACAACTTCCCGAGGTTTAGTGATGGGTTTGAAGTTCAAGGTTGGAAAAATTTGGTGACCAATAGGATAACTAGATGTTATCCGGAGATTGTGTGATTATTTTATGCTAATTTTGAGCTTATCCCAAAGAAATTTTGTCATTATAGGTCATGGGTTAAGGATAGAAACATTGTGCTCAGTGCGGAGATTGTTGGGAAAGCTTTGAGGATCAATTTTGAAGGAATAGCGGAGGCAAAACAAAATTGTTGGGAGATGGTTGAGGGGTTTAGTGGTAGAAAGACTTGTGAAACTTTGTTGAAATGTGAAATCACAAATCCTCATGCCTTTCATGCCAATGAACTAGATCCCGAAATGAGAGTTTTGCATCATACAGTTGGTCGGTGGTTGAAGGGAAAAACCGAGGGGATGGATGACCCAACACATAATGAGATTTTGCTCATGTATGCATTGGTTGTGAAATGGTCGATCAATCTTCGTTTCTTTTTCCTTTATCAAATGGACAAGTGTGCTAAAGATCATGGAAAGGCTCTTGCATTTAAGAATTATATTTCTGAAATTCTTAAGTATCATGATTTTGATTTGAGTAAGGAGAAGAAGGTAGAAAACACATTTAAGGTTTTGGAAGTGTGCCTTGAATTCAGAAACCAGAATATGAGAGCTCATTCGTCAGGGGAATGTGATGAAGAAGCAAGTCAAGGATTCGAAAAGACAGGATTATTATGATCTTAAAAGCATCAAGGCCTGGTGGAAGTCTCCGCAAATAACATCTTCACAAGCCGAAGAAGAAGTGGAAGATGATGAAGAAGAAGAAGAAGAAGAAGAGGAAGAAGGGCACGATGAAGAGTCGGCTTGTCATCATTTGCCTCATTTTTCGCTCGCTGGACCGCTCCATGGATTTCTTGACCGACAACTACCAAAGGTTGGAGCGGAATTATGATGCTCTTCAAAGGAACTTCGACGCCTTCCAGGATCGAGTGACTGCAAGATTAAAGATCACCGTCATGATGAGATTACATACCATCTCAACCAATTAGCACTACAAACGGGAATTCTTCCTTCACCGTTTGTGGATAATGACGACGACGACATAGATATGTAGTTCTTTACTTATTTTCGATTTTGTAATATTTTTATGCTTTTTAAAAGTTCGATATTTCTCTTTTGAAACATGTATCTTTATATTTGGAACAATGTTGTTTTTATGACTTTTAATTTTTTACTTTCTCATGTTAAAATGTTTGGTAATTCACATATCATGTCATTATGTTGTTATGTTGATAGGACTTGAACACTTTGTTATGTATGAAACTTTGAAACAAATGTAGCAATTCAAATATTGTTATGTTGTTTGAAACATCTGTTTATTAAGGCTTATAAGTTGATCAGTTCAAAAGAATTTTTTTTTTTCATTTTTGTTAATCAAAACCGTCAACGGTTAATGAAAACCGTTGTCAGTTTCTTGAAAATCGTTGTCGATTTCTTGAAAATCGTTGTCGGTTTCTTGAAAACCGTCACCGGTTTTTTTATCAATGAGAGCAAACACGTTCTATAAGTTTTCATACTTCTAGAACCGTTAACGGTTTCAATTTTCATTAACGGTTATTGCAAAACCTGTGACGATTTTCATAACTCAGGGGAAAAAAAATAAGGCCTTAAGACCCTTTTCCTATGGGCCGGGCCAAGCCCAGATCTTTTTAAGGGTCGGGCCGGGCCTTCTATCCTGGGATCCTGGCCTAGCCCTGTCGTCGACCCCGGTCCGATCAAATTCATCCAGACCGGGCCGGGCCGGGCCCAGGTTTTTGACGGAACGGGACGGGCCGATGGGTCGGGTCGTTACATGACAAACTTCATATAAAACCATTCATTGTTGTCCAATCTAAGACAAAACGCAAAAAAAGACCCTATAATATGTCCACAAAATCAAACCGAAAACTCATATCCCGATTATGAGATCTTCAACTTCGCATTCTCGATCATCGAAAGAATTATCGAGCCCGCATCTATGAAAAAGCATAGAAATCAAAAGGCATGAACTCAAATATTTTCTTAGTACATACATAACTATCGTGACCACAAAAAAGATTAAACATCTAACAAAATAATTTTTATACAGAGGTATAACTAATCATACTCTAAATGATTCTTTTGGCAAAATACTCTGGCTAGAGCATCATACCTAAAATCCATCTACACATTACCCTTGTCCATGTTCAGATCCAATGCACAAATCAGAAACAGATCAATGATCAATCGCAGCATCCCACGTCGCATAGAAAGATCAACATTGTACTTATTTAGGCAAAAACACATATTCATGATCAAGAAAAATAGATACTCACCATCACGAGACGAATCCATGAACTAGCAACCACCACTCTCCAAACCAGATTCATCCCCACAAGCCTAAACATATATGCAAAAAGAGATCAAATTTCATCAAAATATGGCACAATCCCACCATCCAAACCCAATTCCAATCACAACTCATTAAAAACCCACAATCATCAAACCCATCACACAACAACAATTAACACAAAACCCAGAACAAAAACACAAGAAAACATGGAATCAACACATGGAGTCATCCACACACATGGAATCAATCAATCAAGCACACAACTGGTCCATCCAACCCCAGCAACCCCATCATCAAAACATCAAGTTCAGATTTTGAAGAGAACCCACCATGGATTAGGATGAATAGAGTAGTGGGTAAACACCACAAGTACCAAGAATAAAAAAGGGTATGACAGATTCGAATCCATTGATGAATGGAGTCTCTCCTCGTTGTGGGTTTTGATTGAGATTAGGGTATGGGATTGTTGTACCGGTGCTAAGGTTAGATCAATCTTACAACGACTAACCGGTGAATGATCCACGCCATGGTCGGATTCCCTGCAACATCTTCTGATGCCTGCCTGGAGCGTGCTGGTCCGCATCATTGATCTTCAAAATTTGTGCATCTGTCGTGAATCACTTCACGCAAGCGAACTGCGATACTCCACCACTCTTTCAAACTCTTCAGAGACAACAAATGAATGAAACATGTTAAAATGTTAATGATCTTCAGCTATGGACCTACGACCTTCAATAATCTCTGTGTATCTGTTGGACTTCTCGGAAGGTAGAATGAGGAAGATGGAGAGACAAACTGAGTGAAGGGAGGAAACGGGAGAGTCGTCTATCTCTTATAGGAAAGGTGAAGAGGATGCGAAAAATAAGGAGAAAGACGGCGGAAAAGGTAGAGACAATCAACACTTAAATTTCAAGTTGGTTTCATAGATTGAAAATGCCGAAAATAACCCAGGAAAGATAAATAATTATAGAAATGTCATGATATATCACGAAACAGTCTTCTAAAAATTGATAATATAATATTATCTTTGTTTCGAATTATAAATAATAATTTGAAAATCATATTTGTTTTGAGACGATTAAATGTTATTTTTTAAAAAATTATCATCAAATTTAAATTATATATTTCAATTTAACGAAAATGACATAATTTTTTTATATCATTATGACAACAAACAAAATTTTACAAATATATATTAAATAATACGTAAGGGAGCAGATAATAGATGAGAGGCGCCTCAACACATGATGCAAAGACAAACATGACTTCAGTTCTAGTTGACTAAAGTAGCCACTCCCAAAACGAGGAATTTCGAGGTCCCAATACTATCAGTCTATCACAGCCTAATGCAACAGATGACGGGAATGTTTTTGTCCCGGCTGGGTTTGGGTATTGATCAGTAACTATTCTCAAGTTTAACCTGCCTACTCTGCGAAAAGAATTCAAGTCATTCTTTTTGTCCGTCCGGGTAACTACAGTTGTTACGTTAAATGAGAGTTTCTTTCGCAGCGTTGCATACACGTTACCCAGAAAAATACCACTTTAATAGCACTACGCTACAGTTCATAAGCAAGACATAATTGTGCCTTTGCTTCATATGAGGAAACGGGGCATAAGAGTCCATACGCTGTTTAATAATAATGAAAACTTCAATACAACCTGCGTTTGAGTGTATAGTACTTGTAGCTCAGTTCATCCTACATGTTAGCTCAAAACTGAGTACATTATAGGTCGAATCAAATGATGCAGAATGACAATCATACTCATTACGGGTCGTATACATGCTGCATCAGGACTATAATTTTGCTAAACTACGGATATTTATAGGATAAGTAATAGTTCTATTATCGGTGCTGTATGCTTGTCCTACCATTACGGCATTCGCTTTATCCGATGGGTGAAAAATGTCCCAAAATATGTACTCGCTTCTATTTGGGCATGGAGCCTTTTCCGGTTGACATAAACCAGCTCGTGGCGCCACACAACATGAACTGTTATAGAAGTGCTTGAAACCTTTAATATTGCAGGATAAGCCCAAGTTAAATCACTATCATCATAGTATCTCAGCCTCAAAAGTTCACTAATATCCCAATTATCAAAAAGGAAAAAAAAGTTCACTAATATTCCAACTTTCAGATGAATTTGCAAACAGTAAACAAAGAAAGACTAGGCGTACGTACCTTCAGCACTAGAGAGTCCCAGTAGCAAATCATAACTATTGAGCATGACAAATTTCGAATCAGTGAATTCCTGATTGAGTTCATCAATGAGCGACTTGAGCTTTGTGTTAAACATTCGAACAGCATCGTTGACCAAATCAACACAACCCGATTTACTAGTTACAGTAGTTAGAAGAACCACCACCGGGGCGCAGCCACATGCACCAAGTCCAGACACCAAAAATTTCCTTGATCCATAGGAATGTAGGGCCTAAACATAAGAAAAAGAAAAGAAGAAATCAAATAAGCTCAACAGAAATTAGTCGACAAGACAAGGTTTTTCCAAGTAATGCTGAATTATTCATAACGTATAAATTCAGCGATCCTATTCTCAAAGATAATGCTGAAATACAGCTTTTAGGTCACATATAGTAAGGTGATGCTTCACCTTTTTGTTCCTTTCATTTTGTTGCTTAGCTTTGTGGAAGAACGGAACATGAAATTGATACAACATGGTCTCAGCTAACCTTCAACTGTACAGCATAGCGTTCTATAAGAAGAGTGGCATATCTTTCGGGCGTGTAAAAGTATCTTCGCCAGTATCCTAGTTGAAAGCTGAAGTAATTATTAACATAGTCGTTGCTGCCTATATTTACATAGTACACACACTTAGACAGGTGATCAAATATTTTGCTGCCCTTCATCAATGCAAGTTCGCTGATGGTTGCAAGATGGTTTAGTAGCTGCTGATCCATTGTAATACGTTCACCCTGCAAGCGAAGAGAGTAAACTCGATAAAATTATTAAGTTTGCAACTCTGCTTCACGGTCTGTGCTAATCAACCTTGGTGATGAAAGAAACTAGCAAAGCGTCTTTGGAGGAAGTACCATCATCATATCGGCTTGATTACATTCTGTGTAAAAAGTTATTTAGTGCAGAATGTAATTACCAGCATGTATCCAGATTCACAGAGTATTCCAGCAGCGCCCGAAGCATAATTGAGACCCTTGGATATGTCTACTGATGACGCATTTATATGAGGCGGAATAAAATCCAGTCCAAGATGCTGACCTGTTGAAAGCAGCCCTTATTTTAATCAAGAATGCTCTATGTAGCAAAAATGAGGCCATATAGAGATAGAGTACACCTTAGCAACTGAGTTCTAGTGTATCATTGAGAGCTAGCTAATTCTCAATAAAAAGGAAATGATGCGACAATATTCAACAAAGAAACAATGAACATCTGAGCTGAGAATAATTCAATCAAGAGGAGGCATACTTACCAATAATATCGACTGCGGTTCTACCATTAGTGAATCGCCCTGTGGGCTTTCCTCCAGGGAAGTCTATACCGTAAGGTGGATAATTAACTTTCGCCACAGTGTTTAGAACATTATTATTACCGTTGTCTGACAAAGAATCGCCAAAAATGAAAAAACAGGGGACTTCCGGTTTACGATGGCTAGATACTTTGACTGCCATTATGAACAAAAAACAACAGCAGAATACTGATAATTCGCTTTGCCACATCTTCATAGTCGTCACCATAAAGGACAGTTCTGGAAGAGGTGCAAAGCATAAAATTAACACAAGAGACTACTACAGCTTCAACTCTATAAATATGTCGTTCTGTTTCTGTTGTTGCTTGTGTGTTTCCGTGTAGGATATGAACCTATGACACTTACGGAGGCAAATGCTTTATCGAATGACACTTCTAGGTCGGCTATAGCGAGTACACAAAGAAGACCAATCTGTAAGGGTAATAAATAACTAACACAGTTTCCCTTTCATTGGTGTGGTAACAGTTTGCAAGGGATCAGAGAATAAATGTTTCGCGCTTGTTTTTACTAGCCATTCCCACCATAAAAAAACAAAACCAGAGACTTTCAAGGTCGGACTTCCTAGTCAGTATCCTGGGATCGTAATCACAAAAACATTGAATTTCATTATAAAGTACAAGTGACACGATATGCGGCTCAATGAATTGCATAAACATCGAATTTCATTATAAAGTACAAGGTCGGACTTCCTAGTCAGTATCATGGGATAGTAATCGCATAAACATGGTTAGCTACGCTCCTCCCTATTTATTAGAAACATTCAGGAACTTGCATAAAGCTATTGGAACTCAAGATTGCTCGCTCTACCTGCTTCAATAACTCAAGGCAGACGTCTGATCACAGCCTAGACCTCAATATGGTTGTAGGAGGCTAGGGAATCGCGTATCTTGAAGATTGCTACTATATCAAGAAGAATCCTGCACCGAGGGTAATACTGTTAAAAGGCACAAAGCAAACTAAAGAAATGCCTTTGCATAATGCTGAAATGAGTGAGTGCATCAAGACAAGGGTCTACCTTGATTCGAATCATGCCAATTGTCAACTAGTGCGCAAGCGCATGAAGTGAGCTTTTGGCAACATTCAGTTTGAGGATGTTCGAAGAAGCATCATTTACATAACAAGCTTGTCAACCGTTTTGAACAACGCTATCAAACCACCCTAGAAATGCAGCACTGCAATAAGTAACTCCAAGTGATGAACAAATAGACTAATTTTCCTGTCATCCACCTCACTTCTTTCTTGACCTACAGCGAAGTATATAAGATAAACCCTAGAACCCTGCACTGCAACAGCAAAGCTTCCTTTCACAAATTGCCGTGTGAATCGATCCATCAAGCAAACCTCAACCTCATCACAGATGCAATTTTGCCACCCATTCAAACCCCACATGGTAAAATCTCGATTTCCCGTTCGAATCTCTGGAAGCCATCACCAAAACCAGGCATCCAAAACTTACGATAAGTGATGCAATGGTAAGGCCAATCTGTGTCGTCTCCTGTTTAGAGCACTTGCCTTAGAATCTCTTATATTCAAAACCTTTTTTTTCATATTTTATAAAATCTTCAGTTATTCTCTTATGAATAATATTTTATGTTTTTTTATTCACATTTTTATTTTTCTCTCTCCATCTGTACGGACACCCAAATCCACGTCAAATACACAACCAACGATGTCGCCTCCTACTCAATTTTTTTTTGATATAGTGATACAGTGCATCAAAATATTTTTGTCCTGAACTAACAGAAGAATCCTTCTCTTTCACTTACATTTGTATCCAAGAAAAATATTTTTTTTATTAGTTATAGATGTTACAGTGTACTCTCAAAGTTATTGACTCACCATTGATAATTATCTATTATAGTTATAGTGATTTTGATATAGGTCCAATTTTTACCTAATTTTTTATTTTTCTTATTTAGACTACATAACTCATTTATTTTAGGTAATCCAAGACAACTGCTCTTGGATGGTGGATGGGGTTATTTCTGATGTAGTTTTGCATTGGATGTTATTGCGTATATGGCATTCAAATCTAATTAACTAAAACTCAGCAACCCCCATAAGATTTCCACTATCCCTAATATTTTTCCTCATCTTTCCAATAATACCCCTTTTTTCTTTTCACACTTACACAAATTTAATTCAAGTACGAATTTGTTATTTTTCTAGTTTAGTCTTGAAAAAGAAAATATATTTGCATGATCAACTAGTTGGGATCTACTAAATAAGATCAATATTGGATATAAAATTATCGAAAAATGATTCCAACATACAATTTTTGAACAATATTCATAAAAACTAACACACGCGATTTTATTTTTAAAAATATACAGCTTTTCAAATTTCACCAAAACTGCGTTGTATTTTCCATAACCGTCATCCCTGTTTCCTCCTTTATCTTTGTAACATTATGCAGATCCATTCTCATCATCATCCTCATCGATTCTCATAATTTTTATCATTCAAGGTTCTGATCGCATTGATATTGGCATCATCATAGGATCACATTTTTTGATGGAGAACAAGGCAATTTTGATTTGTAGGTTTGATGTGATTTCGAGATCGTTTGTTTGTGATTCAGATTTTGGTTTTGAAAGTTTTGTTGATAAGGTACTAGATCGATTCCAAATCGCATCCGGATATTAATTGAATTTGTTTTATTCGATCCCTGAACATGAGCGATGTTTATTGAGGGATCAGGAGGACTTCACGACGTTGTTTGATGTGTTGAAATGTCTTAGTTTAGGCACAATTAATGTAATTGTTGAGTGTAATAACAATGTATCAGAGATTGATGGTTGTAATCTCTTTTCTGATCGTGACAGTCAAACAGAGCAACAATTATATGAAACAGAACGACAGAACAATTACTGTGCTTTGTTGAATCAAACAGAGCGCCAGTTATCTGAAACAGAGATTATTGAATCTAGTTTGTTGGAATCCTCCACTATTGGTATAAATTGTTTTGTTGATTATATTTAATGAAGTTTTTCCTAACAATGTTGTTCTTGAATCATTGTTTCGATTGGAAGGTGGTACATCGAGCAATATGCAACAAACATTATGTTTTTCACACTAGTCTAATCTTATTCAGAATGTAGGCCAAGCTTTCCATGGTGGTGTGCAACATTTTAGGAAATCTCTTGCGCTATATGCGACTGAGGTCGGATTTTGATATATTATAAAGAGGAATGAGAAGGAGAGGGTTTACACGGTCTGTGCTTTCGAAGAGAATGATTGTGAATGGTTCGTTAAGGCTTCATAGTGTGCATACAATAAATATTTTTACATCAGGAAGCCGAATATACTCACACGTGTGGGCAATTGTTTTTTCCGGAGCGATCTGTGAAGAATATAAAGTCAGAATGGATTGTCGAGACTGTTACAGAAATAGGACGTCGTGATCCTCAAGTTGGAAGCAACCAGGTTAGCAATCATTTACAATCCAATTATGGATTGGATTTATCGTATAAGAAATCATGGAAAGTCCTTCAGAAGGCAAAGATGATCATTGGTGGAGATTGTACCGAGTTGTTTGCAAAACTGAAGCCATATGTTGAAGCTTTGACAAGAACTAATCCTGAAAGTCGTATTACACTGGATTTTGATGACAGTACAAATCCTTTTTCCAAACTTTTTAGTTCTTTCAATGCTTCATCATTGGATTCAATCATTATAGATCGTTGCTTTTTCTCAATGGCACATTCCTAAAGGGTGATTTCAATGGAGTCATATTAGAAGCAACGGGGAAGAATACTAATAGGGGTATGCTTTTCATTGGGAAAAATTATTGATTCTGTAATCTTAATATAGGCGCCCTGTTTGTGTATTGTTCCCCCTTTTGACTGTTTGTGTTTTGTTTTTTAATAATAAAAAAATAGGGAAAAATTATAGATCGTTGCTTTTTCTCGATGGCACATTCCTGAAGGGTGATTTCAATGGAGTCATATTAGAAGCAACGGGGAAAGATGCTAATAGGGGTATGCTTTTCATTGGGAAAAATTATTGATTCTGTAATCTTAATATAGGCGCCTTGTTTGTGTATTGTTCCCCTTTTTGACTGTTTGTGTTTTGTTTTTTAATAATAAAAAAACAGGACTTTTTCCTTTGAGATTTGTTGTGGTTGATAAGGAGACACATTCTAGTTGGCGGTTGATCCTTTCAGAGCTGCGACAAGTTATTCCTGTTGATCAATATAGTATCAGATCGTAATTTGGGTCTTTATAAGCATTTCCTAAAGTCTTCGCGGATCATCCACTTTCCTTTTGTCTTCGTCATCTCAAGAATAATCTTAAGGCAAGATACAGAGATAATAATATGCCGGTATCATACAAGGATTATATAGTTGGGCTCTCCGAGAGATGTGCATATGCCCCAACGATCGGAGATTGTAGAGTTTTAGAAAAAAAGGAGGCAAACTACCTGGAGACAGAGATAATAATATGCCGGTATCATACAAGGATTATATAGTTGGGCTCTCCGAGAGATGTGCATATGCCCCAACGATCGGAGATTGTAGAGTTTTAGAAAAAAGGAGGCAAACTACCTGGAGAATTTTTGAAAACTCTAATGCCATATGAGAGGTGGGGTATTAGTTTTGCTATGGGGTGTCGTTATGGGAGATGACGACGAATGCCACAGAATTGTTCAATGCTTGGCTTTTGGGGACGAGGGAATTACCGATCGCTCAGTTAGTGGATCAGATCCATGTCAAGTTGATGAAGTGGTTCAACAATCGTCGGAAAGAGGCTGAAGAATGGAATGGCGTGTTATGCCCTAGTATGCTTGACACCTTGAATGACTTATTCAAGAATTATCGTACTTATGCTGTCTTTTGAGGTGATGTCCATACCTACAGCTTCAGTTAATGTGAGAGAAAGGATTTGTTCATGTCGTATGTGGCAGACAAATGGCTTTCCCTGTTTGCATGCGGCGTGTGTGATTGGAAAGTTTTCTTTGTCGTTAAGCAGCATGATCGATCCTTATTTCTTCATTGAAAGTTACAAGAAGAGCTATGAGGGTGTCATATATCCTGTTCATTCATCTATTATCGACCAAATTGCAACAACCATAGATGCTGAAATCACTCCACCCACTACAGGTAGGCAACCTGGCAGGCTGAGAAAACGCAGTATTTTGTCAAGTGGCGAGGAGACAAGGGCTATTAAGTGTATTAGGTACAATAAGTTTGGTCACACCACAACAGGAAGACATATCGAGAGGCGATATAGTGATTTTGTGTTGTTTCGTTTCTTTGTTCCATGTTATTCCCGTTTATATACATGTAACCAATCTTGTTTTAAATTCTATCATATGTCAAACGTGTTTTTTTTAATCTGTTTTGCGGTTTTATTTTTTAAATAAATTGGAGAATTATTTTCTAGACATCAGGCGCTTTGTTTCTAATTGACCTGTCGCTTTATTTATTTAAACAGAGTGTCTTTGTAATTTGAAACAAAGTGCCTATTTCAAAACAGTTATGAAATACTTAAATATTGAACAGACATATTTTTCACGTTATTCCCGTTGATATACATGTAACCAATCTTGTTTTAAATTCTATTATATGTCAAATGTGTTTTGCTATTTCATTTTTTAAATAAATTGGAGAATTATTTTCTAGACATTAGGCACTCTGTTTCTAAATGACCTGTCGATCTGTTTATTTAAACAGAGCGCCTTTGTAATTTGAAACAGTGCACCTGTTTTAAAATAGTTATGAAACACTTAAACATTTAATAAACATATTTTCCATGCAAAAACATTATGAAAACAATCACGATTAACATTATGCGATGCACAAAGAAAAATATCTCTCAAATTTGAATACAACACATTGTATGATAGAAGAGCATATGGGATTTCAGTTTGGTACATCATTCTTGAGATAAATCAAATTTCTCTATTCAAGTCGACTCTATTTTGGCCCTATAACAACGGATTTCTTCCAACGTTGATGAGTTTGGTAGTTTTGTCTCCATTTGTGATCAATTCAATCCAATGACATACGTGGACGTCGGAGTCCAGGTTTTCTTGAAATGGCGCATTCCTATTGATGATTACTTTCTCGTGTCTAGTCTGTTGTGTGCCGTCTTCTCTCACGATCTCATTGAGAAATCGTTTAACATATGCCTCCCTTATTTAGATCATCTCTATGCGATGAAATGCTTTGTTGTACCTAATACATGACAAAGTGATCATAGTCAACGATTTCTTATTTTGGCCTATGTTGAGATGAGGGTTATTGGGAATGGAAGAACAAATTGGAAGTAACAAATGCTGAGTTAGTTACTCCCCTTAGGTTAAACATTGAGCTGGATGCCTTAATAACCGTAACTTGTTATACGCTTAGATGATAAGGATATTTTATTTTGAGGATATAAGTGCTGTATTCTTAAAGATATATTTTGGAATAAGGTTCATCGAATCTCACAAGAATACTCCAACTAGGAGTTGAGAACCTGCTTATTGAGCATTGGAAATATTATTTGATGAACTGTAACAGACATCAGTCTAAATACATGTTGTATATGAATCCATGGATAGATAATCCAAGAACAAGAAAACACAATGCGGTTTGGTGTTCACAATCATGTATCAATTTGAGATTTAACGTTTGCCCAAGTTATGACTTTGTGATTAGAGATCACATAGAATCAAGTTAGAAACGGAACTTGAGGGCATATATTGGTGAAGATTTGATATGTTTTGCAAACCTCAGATTTTGATTATTGAATTGAAGAGACTTATATCAAATTTTGGAATATGACAAAAGGTAAAATATGAGATAAGCTAGTGTTATGTTAACTATTCTTAGAAAGTATAGTGATGTGTGAAACTTAAACTCTCAATGAGAATTTGTTATTATAGATATATAAAAAAATGTATTGTTTATCTCATTTGAGCTTCCAGAAAAGCATGGAGTACAAACTAAGTAGTGAGAACTGTGACAAAAGGGCAGGAAACCTTTTAGAAAGAATTTGAAGATTTCATCTTCTTAATTCAAATCATATCCACAAATGTCCATAGCTAGTTTGACAAGATTGAAAACTTCAACGGTAAAGAGAAATTTTCCCATGTTCAAGAATTTCTTGGGATATTATGAAATTAATATTTTAGAATAAAATTGAGAGCTACAGAGCTAGAGGAACGAATTATAACCTAAACTTGAGCTGTAAATAAGGATTGCCTTCGTGGTAAAAAAAAAAAGAGTAAGTTATAGTGTTCAAGGTTGATATTTATATACAGAAACTCAAGTATATGTCTTATCTTTTATTCTATTCACGCTGGATTCTAAGATTCAATAATGTCTCTAAATCAATCTGGCTTACCTTGTGCTAAATGAATTAGAGTTGCATTACAGTGGTTGCTTAAGAGCAGTTAGATTAGGTTGAACTCGACATGAATCAATATCTGAACAATTATGATAATATGATGGGACAATGAGATTTCAGATTATGTCAAAGATTGAGATATCAAATCTAGATCTCGTTTGTCTTGCTTGACAAAGTTATCCGCGCATGATAATCGGGTCACTTCACAGATCAGCATGATCATGAAGATAAGAAAATTTAGATTTTGTCTAGATTTTATCTTGATTCCCTTTATACTCTAAGTAGTATAAATAAGGAGTGAAACGCCATTGAACTCTTTCATGGTTCAAGGATCAATCCTTCTTACAATTCATCAAAGAGAATTACAATGCATCCGATAATCAAGCAAGTGGTGAAGTTCTTCCTTGGAGTGTTGTTTGTAATGGCTTTCTACCTTGCGCTCATTGGTGGGGTGATCAGTATTATAGCATTTTTCTTCACAACACCTGAGGAATTGGATGTTGTGGCGCGATATGTCATGATACCAGTTATATTAGTCTTAGGACCTATATGTTTGATCTTATGCTGTAGTAAGTAGAGATGAGGCTGTAAGATGATGCTATGCGATATTAATAAAATTTCACATTTTTTATGGTTGATCTACTGGGAATAATAGTCAGATATAAGACTTTATATGCTCTGACAATATTACAATTATAATTGAAGATTATTAAGATTCACAGTGATGCTCATATAGATAAGAATATAGAAGAGAACGATGATCGTGGATTTTGATAGCAAAACGATGTGCCATCAAGTGACATTGAGGAAACATGCTCTGGTGGTAACATTGGAAGTAAGGAATAAGAGCTATACACCCATTATCTTTGTGTTCGTACCCTCAAAATATTCTGTATTAGAAATATGCACATGTGTGCTTTATAAATATACACTTCTGCGTGTTCTTTCGTTGCTTATCAATGCTGATATATGGTAAATCTGAAGTTATTACTTATATAAGTGAAAAATCTCTTGGATAACAAAGATAGTTGTCTATGGTATTTGCATGACCATCGACCATATATAGTTAAACTATGGTCTATGTTCACTGTGCTGGTTGGATCCACTAGTGTTTGCTTTTACTGTTTTATGTATCCTAAGTTGTAAGTCATATGCGTTCAGATATCAAGGGAAGTACACTTATGTTTGAGGATTTCGAAACAAAAAAAATAAAAAATCCTCTAAAATTGGTATTTTAAAATAGAATTGAGAATCGTTGAGAAAGAATTTCTATCTTCATGGCAAAGTTATATCAAGTTATTTGTTATATCAAGAATTTCTATCTTCATGGCAAAGAATTTCTATCTTCATGGTTACGTTGTTATATACAAGCATAAACAAATGCCTACTTCTCGGATTGGTAAACCAGGATTCCTATATTTAGTACTGTCACCAAACTTATTTTCTTTGCTTCATGTTAAATATTGGGAGTTGAATTGTGATGGTTATCTGGGAGCAACAAAATTGAGTTTGAGTTTAACATGTATTAATAAATGATCAAATCATCGGGATGTGAGGAGATAACGGAATTTCAGGTCATGCTTAAAGATTATAGAATCCATATCTTCTTTGTCTTTACTAGGCAAAGTATCCCACGCGTGATAAATGAATCACACGCAGTTCAAAATCCAGATTTTCTTGTATTTTGTTTTGACCCTTCCTAAATACTAAGCACTATAAATAGGAGGTGAAACCTCAGTGAACTCTTCACCGATTTAGAGTTTCATTATCACCACAACTCACAATGCACCCGATTATTGAGAAGATCTTGTACTGGATAATATTCGTGGTATCTCTATGTTCTATGTCAGTGGTCATAGTAGGTTGCATTACGGCTTTCTTCTTTGCAATGACAAAAACCTTAGATCTTCTGATGCTTTATGCTTTCTTTCCACTAATATTTTACCTAGAAATTGTAACACCGATCCTACTCAGACGTAATTGGTAGGGTGAAGCTTATATGATATTAATAAAGAGTTATTTGAAGATCAATATGACTTAAGGGTTATTTTTACAGGTAATTTGGATACGATCATGGCTAGGAGTGTCATTGGACCCTTGTCATGGTCATGACACTGTCAAAGGCTATTGGACTGTGTGAAACAAAGGTGTCACGGTCTTGACAGCCCTTGTAATGATTATAACAGATGGATATAAACTCTGTTTGATTTTCTATGCGCATCACGGTCGTGGCAAAGCGCAGTCACGATCATGATACATCAGGAATACCATATTTATTTAATGATAGTTTCTAAATTCTTTTAATTCTAGTTTCGAGGAGGAAACCTTTTTAATGAGAGAAGAATGTAAAGACCCGAAAAATTTGATATAATTTATTTTCTCAAAAAATAACAAAAATAGTATATTACTGAACGTCGTAATTTATACAATGGGGTTATAAAATTCGTTTGTCAAAATCATGATAAAAATATGGTAAGGATCCAAAAAATTTAGTTTCACGATAATTAATGTGAATAATAAATAATCGTACGTTATAATTTATTTTACGTGGTTAAAAGGTTTATTTGATGATATAATAAGGAAAAAATATAAATTATGAATGAAATGCAACTCTAGTATCAATGAAAGGCTTATATCAATGAAAAGGTCTTGAAGTTTAGTTTTCAGAACAGTTTAAAAATCTATATTTTGGAGTTGTATTTAAGGAGTTATGAGGTGATTCGTGAAGAAAGATCAAACTGTCTAATCTAACCAAAAAATATAAAATTGAATAAATAAACTATTTTATTGGTAAGGTTGTGTGATAGAAATTTTAATTCAATGGAAAGATTATGAAGTCTAGTTTATGTACAATGTTACGAAATGATTTTTGGAGCTGTATAGGAGAAGTTATAGATTTAAATATGTCGAAAGGTCATGTTGGACAAAATTCGAAAATGAACCGTTTTGATCACGAAACAACTTCAAATGTTCACAAACACGTCTAATGATGATAAACACATAAAATCATCATCTTGGACTATCAAAATAAGTATCAAAAATATTTCTCAAAGCTTGGCATCACCACATAACATTACTATGATGGTTTTTCAAGAAGAACGAATAAATATACTTAATTCCATAACGTGAACAATCATTCTCAAGGGTATTTCTTAATACGCATATCCTATTATAATATAGGATTTGGAGATGTTGTTCGTCATCACTTAAGGATGAGGCTGAACGTGTGAATGTTAAGAACTGTGATAAAAGGTAGCGTTTAGATTTTTTGGGTGTGGCGATGCGTATTATTATACCGTGAGTATAATTATATGCATTGAAATCTATGGACGTAGCCACTAAATGTGGCTGACGTAAAATAGTGACTGCAAATGTTGCATGCCAAATACTGAGTGCTGTGGAGTGTAGTTGCATGGTGTATGTTCCGCCTTTTTTCTGGTATAATAAGGATGAATATGTGAAAGGAGTGTAAATCTATAAATTGGTGAGATAATTACATGGTATAAACATAAAGAGCGTTATGTCTGTCGTTTGTGTTATGCAGTGATTTGGTGGTGACATTCTTTCATCGACCCTGTGAGGTCGTTTTGGTATGAGGGTAACTCACTGCAGGAGACCCTGAGCTCCGATTTGGTTGATCCCCTTTCGCAGATGTCCCTTTTACCAAAGCTAAATAAAGCTTGATAAGTTGAAATTGAATAAGTCTCACCAAGGGTACAATTATAACACTAAGGGTGCTATTGTCTGTCCTTATTGTGTTTTTAAAATGATAATTGTGAATGTCGGGTATATATGATAAGTTCCAGCGTACTGAAACAAAGGACCTAAGTGATCATTTCTCTTTTCTTTTCTTATCTGCTTCTCTCGTGTAACCCCTGGTAATGGGACCGACACGTTATTGAGCTCTTATAGCTCACGACAACTATTTTTCTGTGTCTTTCTTGTCTCTTTGTTACAGGAGCAAAACTTGCAGCGAAGTGTGATCTAAGTTTTGATGCTAGATGTAAATTTCACAGCGAAGGTGATATTCTGAGTAATGATTGGGTGCATCAAAAGTTTCTAAACTAATGATGTATAAGTGAACTTAACTTAATTTTTATGACTAAGCCAGGATGTATAGTTTTTTTCCTAGCTGGGGCATTGGGACCAGCGATAGTGACGTCATATGTATCATTAATAAGTAATGAAAAGTCGAGACGTTATACCCCCAACCGTGGTTGGAAGTCCAATTATGAAGTCCTTGGATATTGCATCCCACTTTGATGGTGGTATCTCAAGAGGTTATAGTAATCCACCTGATCTTTGATGTTCTATCTTTACCTGCTGGTAAACCAAACACTTGCTAACAAACTCAGGAATCTCCCTTTCATGTTGCTCCACCAGTAGTGGTTTCGTAGATTCTGGTACATCTTATTACCTCCAGGATGAACAGAGTAGAGATTTTGGTGTGCTTTCTCAAGAATTTTCATCTTCAACACTTCATTATTGGGTATACAGAAACGATTCTGAAATCATAATGATCCATCCTTGTGAATCACAAATCCTATTACGGTACCCTTTCGAGCCTCTTCCCTCAGCTTCTGTAGTGCAACATCTTTCTCTTGAGCCTGCACTATCTCTTCGTGAAGAGTAGGACAAGCTTGCATATATGCAAGTCTCTCACTAACTGACCTTGCTCTAACTTCAATTCTTAACTTGCAGAATTCATCAACCAGGCTGTCTTGTGTAATTCTCAATAAGTGTAAGTTTCCCTCTGAATTTCGAACCTTCCTACTTAGAACATCGACCACCACATTTGCCTTTCTTGGATGATATTGGATATCCAGATCATAGTCTTCTAGTAGCTCTAGCCATCTCCGTTGTCTCATGTTAAGCTCTTTCTTAGTAAAGATGTATTTCAAGCTCTTATGATCAACAAAGACCTTACAAGACACTCCGTACAGATAATGCCTTCAAATCTTTATGGCAAACTCATATGGCTTCAGTTGTCTCGAAGCATAAGCTATTACTTTTCCGTATTGCATGAGTACACACCCAAGTCCTTACTTAGATGCATCGCTATATACACAGTATCCTTCTTCACCAGAAGGTAGTGTAAAGACATGAGCAAAAGTGAGACGAGTCCTGAGTTCCTGAAAAGCCTTCTCACAGCTTTCAGACCAAATAAACGTCGTGTTCTTCCTTGTAAGATTAGACAATGGCATGGCTATCTTAGAGAAATCCTCCACTAACCGTCTATAGTAATCGGCTAACCCCAGAAAACTTCCGATCTCCGTCACATTAGTAGGTCTAGCCCATTCCTTCATAGCTTCAATCTTCTTCTGATCGACCTTAACACCATCTCCTGAGATCATGTGTCCCAAGAAGATAACTTCTTTCAACCAGAATTCACACTTCTTGAGTTTACCATATAACTGGTTTTCTCTTAGGTTTCCCAAGGTGGTTCGAAGATGTCGTTCATGATCTTATGGAGTCTTGGAGTATATCAGTATATCGTCAATGAACACGACAACAAACTGATCAAGATTCGGTTTAAAGGCCCTATGCATCAAATCCATAAACATAGCAGGTGCATTAGTGAGTCCGAATGGCATAACAACGAACTCATACTGACCATACCGAGTTCGAAAAGCTATTTTTGGAATATCCTTGGATTTGATACACAATTGATCACAACCAGAACGAAGATCTATCTTTGAGTAGACCGTAGCCCCTTGTAACTGGTAAAAAAGATCGTCAATGCGAGGTAAAGGATACCGATTTTTGATGGTGATTTTGTTCAACTCCCGGTAGTCAATACACAGACTCATACTCCCATCTTTCTTCTTAACGAAAAGCACAGGAGCCCCCCATAGTGAGACACTAGATCAGATATATCCCTTTTCAAGCGGATGCTCGAGCTGAGTTTTAAACTCTTTCACCTTTGCAGGTGCCATACGATAGGGTGCTTTAAAAATAGGTGTTGCGCCCGGCTCTACCTCAATAGAGAATTCAACCTCTCTATTGGGTGGCAATCTCGGTATTTCCTCCAGAAAGACGTCATGCATAACTGGGATTTCAGACAATCCCGTATCTTCCTCGGAAGGTACCTCTATGTGATATAAGTATCTCTAACAACCCTTCCTTAGAAGCTTGCTTGCTGTCATTGCGGATACTATTAGCACCTCAGGTCTTAACCCTTTCCCATAGTATACAAACTTTCCTCCTTTAGTACCTATTATTCTAACAAGCTTCCTCTCGTAGTCTATGGTGGCTCTATACTTTTCTAACCAACTTATACCAAGAATGACATCAAAATCCCCAAGATCGAACAAAACAAGGTTTATAGGAAAATTTTCACCCCTTATCTCAATTGGGACATATAACACGGAATGTCTGCAGCCCACAACATCTCCGATTGGCAACCCGATATATATCACACTAGGTATGGGTTCATATTTGATGCCGTGTCTTTCAAGAAAACACTTGACAATGAAAGAATGGGTAGCACCAGTGTCAAAAAGCGAGAAAGCTGGAAGGGAGAAAAGTTGAAGATTACCAATCACCGTAGCTCCGCTCTGCTTCACTTCTTGTGCGTTCATGTTGAACACTCTCCCTGGTGGTGGTTTAGGTTGGTTCCTAGCTTGCAATGTGTGACATCACCCTATAAGTTAAGCATTGCAAAATGCCAATCCAAATTATTTTCATTGACATTGCTATAATTCCATGCATTGTTAAGGTAAAGATAACAAATTCCATTATCAACAGTATTTAGTACATAAATGATGCATTTATTGTAAAGATATACGTACATAGATAGACTCACCAAAATGCTTATACACAATGCAAATAATTATATAATTTGCCACACCAAATAAAAAGTCACAGAAGAGTACACTTAGTACATAAAGCCATATTATTAAGATAAATCCCTTAGCTCCCGTCAAGACTCATCTTCACCAATGGTTGTACGCAAAAACAACCTTACGGCCAGCTGACTCAAAGTCAACTGTCCATTTGCCATCTATGAAGTACCTCTTTTCATTAGGCACCCCATTAAGGAACAGCTCGGGATAGAATCGATCAAAGAAGCATATGTCAATCTAATTTGACAGTGAGTAAAAGAGAGCTTCCACTTGATATATGGGATGATGTATGCTATCATCGATCCTCTTAAGTGCCCAAACCGCCATCCTAATCTTGTAGAGATGCACCTCAATATGTACTATAGACCTCTTGTAACAAACCATCCTAGAAACACGCTTCGGAGTGAATCCCTGGCTCCTAGTCTTATCCATCCTGAACATAACACAACATTATCTGAATAACATGCCCAAAATATGGAATAAGACTAAAACCAAGCATAAGCATAAGAAAGCTTAAACATTTCATTTAGTCCCTAAAATATACATAAAATATTTACTTCAACCTAAGTGACTTCGTTTAGTCCTTAACTTAAATCTTGCTCTGATACCAATCTGTAACGTCCCAATTTTTTGTAACATATTAATACGTAATAATACAAATGACGTCACTGTCACTGAGTCCCAACACCCCAGTTAGACAAAAATTACTTTACCGATTTAGGTACAGAAATAAAAAAATTCACTTAGACATAACGAATAATATTATCAAATACAACGGAAACTTCTCAGTTATTACATATTTTAATTAGTTCATAAACAATAATACATTAGATGTATATTAGCACCATAACCTATATCACACCTGCCTGTCGTCTCTAACTCCTGAAAACAAATAGAAGAGAACAACACAGAAAAATAGTAACCGTGAGCCATATGAGCTCAATAATATGTCGGTCCCATTATCAAGGATTACACAAGAGAAGAAGAAAAGAAAAGAAAGAAGAAATGACCACTTAGGTCCTTTGTTCCAGCACTCTGGAATTTATCATACCCATCCGACATTCACAATTATCATCTCAAAAACACAGTAAAGACAGATAATACATACCCTCACTGTTATAATTGTGCCTTTGGCGAGACTTATTCAATTTCAACTTATCAAGCTTTATTCAGCTTTAGTAAAAGGGACATCCGCGAAAGGGGATCAGTTAAATCGAAGCCCAGGGTCTCCTGTAGTGAGTTTTCCTCAGACCAAAATGACCTCTTACCAAGTCACTGTATAGCATAAACGACAGACACAACGCTCTTTGTGTTTTATACCATGTAATTATCTCACCAATTTATGGATTTACACTCCTTTCACACATTCACCCTCATTATACCAGTAAACAAGGCAAAACGCACATCATGCAACAACACTCCATAACACTCAGTATTTAGTACGCAATATTTGTAGTCACTATTTTACGTTAGTCACATTTAGTTGCTACGTCCAAAGATTCCAATGCATATTATTATACTCACGGTATAATAATACGCATCGTCACATACAATAAATCTAACCATTAACTTCTTATTGAAACTTCACCACACACACGCTCGGATTGTCCTTTATGTCTCAATGAGCATCGTCTTCATGTCCTATAACATGATATGATTCATATATTAATACATTTCCTTGTGAATGGTTGTTCATACTTCGTGAAAAAACCATCAAATTAATATTATGAGGTGATGCTGAGCTTTGTAAAAGCCTTTGATACTTATTTTGATTATTCATGATGATGATTTAATATATTGAATATCATTAGAGATATTTATGAATATTTGTAGTTATTTTGGAGTCAAAAGATCATTTTTTTGTCCAGAAGGTTCTAAGATGGCATCCCGACCTTTGGAACGAGTGTCCCGACCTCTGAAACGGGCATCTCGGCCTCTGGAACGAGCGTTTCGGTCTCTGAAATGAGCTTTCCGACCTATGAAACGATTGTCCTAGATTCTGTCCAACTTAACCTTGTGATGTATTTAAATCTATAACTTCTTATATATAACACAAAAAATTATTCGGTAAAATTTTACATGCGGTAGATTTCATAATCTTTCGAATGAATTAAAATTTCTACCATAAAACCTTATCAATAATACCAGTTAATTTGTTCAAATTTATATTTTCTGTTAGTTTAGATAGTTTAACCTTACTTTACTAATTTACTCATAACTCTCTACATATACCTCCAAATAATTATTTGTAAAATGTTCTAAAAATTAGAATTCCATACCTTTCAAGTGATATAAAATTTATCTTATATATCTTACTATATAATTACATATCAAGTTTCATCTCTATAACCAGTTTTTTGTAGATTGTTATATCTGCACATTTTGATTTATATCTTAAGATTATCAACTGCGAATCATGATTTATTAACTTCATTAGAAACTAGATATTTGAGAATTCAACATATATTAATATCAGAATTTATCAAAGAGTGTATAATTTTTTACAAAATTTCTAATCAAGATGATCACCTTCTCTTAATAACGGTGAAGGATCTTCGTCGTACTTGCCTTATCACCTAACTTCTCCTCTTCTCATTAAACTTCTCCTTTTTCTCTTCTCTTGCTTGACTCTAATCTTGCATGGTAAGAAGTGTTTTATTTTGTGTTTGTAAGGAATTTTCAAGGAGAAGAGAGCTTGTATTTATAGAAAACTAAATCAATTAAATTGTTTAAGTGGATAATTAGGGGATATTTAGTGAATAATTAATGGATAATTAATCTAATTTAGGTGCAGTAGAAATTGACATAAAGAAAAATAACTGCCAACATTAGGTTTAGGTCATTTTCGTATAAATACACTATTTTTGTATTAATATCATATTTCCTCGTATTTATGTATTAGGATTGCATTTCATCCATATTTTGTATTCTTTTCCTGTTATATAGTCAAATAAGCCTTTTAACACCATAAAATAGATTATAACATACGATAATTTACTCTTCACGTTAATTATCGTGAATCTAAATTTTACGGAATTTTTTGGGTTCTTACATCATCTATGGTTGGTTTAGTTCTCAAATCCGATACTATGTTGTGAGATACATAATTACATGCCATACATTCGAAAGGTGTTTGCATAATGATGCCTGTGATCTCTATTATATATGCTCATACAATTTTGGAGTATATATTGATTACTCACATTGTGTTATTTTAATATCGTTTACTTTTTTCAACAACGTTAAAGTTCCTTTGGAAGTTCTCATGCTTCATAAATCGAAAAACAGATAAGAAGGATTTGGTTCACTATTATATGTAGTGGGAGTGTTTAATTATGAGATTTACAATTTGCATCACACATTCAGCCCAAAGGTATTTGAGTGATGATGTTTTGAGATTTTCTATAAGTGTACTTATTCTATTAGAAAGTTACACATCATTTTGATTTTATTAAGCACCATTAGTTGGGAGTTGCACATTGCGTGTCAAGAATACTATCCAAAGGAGTTTGTTTAATTATGCTGGTATTAACCCTATCCATTACTAATAGTATAATTGTGAAAACAATTCTTTCTACATGGTTGAGAGAAATGAGTTCTATTTATTGTCATAAGGAAGATGATCTTGTATCATCATAAGGTGCCTTTGTTTATTTCTACTCTCCATGATCAAGTGGGTCGGAGTACATGTTCTAAATGATCAATGGGAGCAGTTTTTGTTTTTTTTTTTTTTTTTTTTTTTGTTCCTATATGAGTTGCATACTGTAACATGTTTCTACTAGACGAGTCCATGTGTTTAAGGACTTGTAGTTGGTGGATTCTATAGTTCCAACTCTTTTGTAATTTGGAAAATAAGGATGTTCTCTTGAAAGACAGGGCAATAACTCATTTTGAGAAATAGAAATAATTATTCTCTCGACTATGCTGTTATGCATATAGTATGTTATTTCATATAATATCCTTCTATTAACGAACTTGTTTTGTGTTGTTGTTCACTTATATGGACTCATGCATATGCATTATGATATTAATTTCTATGTTTTTTATTAATAATATAGTATCACAAGAGTCTATGTTACAATAGAGCGTGTGGAACCAATGATAAGGTAGTCTCACCATTGTTCTAAGCCCTTTGTCCATGTGTCTTTTATGACATAAAATTTCAACATGGATATTAGGTGCTTATCCATTTGTTTCGATGGAGTCAAGTAAACTGAACGCAGTTTATCGTTACAAGAACACTTTGGTGTTTTATGTATGACTTCATATTATCAAAGTCTCAAAGATAGTGTCAATCTTGAGCGAAGGCTTGGGATAATAAGTTGAGCCTTAATATATATCTTGGGACACATAAGGTATATCACGTGTGATACAAAAGTCAAGACATATGACTTGGTTCATTTGTAATCAAGAGATTTTCTCATTCGTACGGTGGTACATTGGTACATAAGGATAATACATGATGACGATACGTTTGGATATTATCTATTTGTCGCATTACCATATTAAATTCATGTCAGTAGAGTTTAGAGTTTAGAGTTTTGGAACGTCCTGTGTCGCTTAGAGAAAGATGCAATTTTCGTCATGATCCTGAACTTGAAGCTCTATAGGATCGAATTGACTTAGAAGAGCAACTCTTGACCAATGGTTTTTTTATTGCGTCTAACATTTTCAAAATATTTAATTAGCCTTTTTTTTTTGTACATTTCAAAAAATTGTTTTCTAAAATTTTTGTTTTGTATTGGTTTTGACTATTAATAATCCCAGTGGGAGAATTTTAGATTTAATCTCTAAATCTTTGGATGTGGGTCATATTAATTATTATCGGGTTAATTAGTTGGTCTTGAGGTCAATTGGTGTGGGTTGGGTAGATGTTTATTGATCCGTGATGAGTAGGCCCAATAATCACTAAACTATATATATAATCAATTACGTCACCTTTCCTAATCTAATTGTGCTATACATGGTACTCATCTACACCGGCCGTCAAGGCCATTACGAAAGTGGAGCCTGTTAACTACATTTGTTCATGATCCAGTTTTACAGATCTAGTCTATCCAATTGCGTGTTCGTCATGGTTAATTTCCGCTACGCGTCATGACAATCAAGGTACGCGTATAATTGTTTTCAATCGTTGTTTGATATTTTAGATCTATCTATGACGATTCTGTGATTGGATTTGCCTACAGAATCAAGATAACAACAATGCAGTACAATCAAAATAACATCAACAAAAAGCAGATTTGAAGAAGAATGTGATTTCAGGTTCTTTAAATTTAAACATATTACTGTATGCCTTGACATATCGTTTTTGATTGCCTATACGATAATTATATATTTATTTATATTGATTCATTATTACGAAATAAAAATCATAGATTGAGTTATGAACATTGATTGTGAATCGAAAAGAATTTAATCTTATAATTAATAAATACATTGAAATTATTTTATTAAAAAATAATACATTAATTTAATTCCATCGTAATCAATTGTCCTTGACATACCACAATGTCTAATTTCTAAATGACTAAAGGAGTTCACTGAAGTGCTGAAACTCTGAGTTTGAGATATACCATCAATCTTGGTTATTCTACCTTTGTGACCGATATGAATCATATAGAATATCACGTGTAATCCTTGTACTTCTTGATTGCTCTCAGGTTGGGCAGCATGACGTCTGTTGCAATCGTATTGGCGCTAGCTTGTCTAGCCGCCGTGTCATATGCTTCAAATGAGAAATAAACATACATATTTCACATGGACAAAACCAAGATCACAGAACTAGAGCATCAAAACATACCACTTTTGATTGCACGGGAGGATGTAATATCATCGAGGCCGACTAATCACCAGACCACAGCAAATACACAATGGGGATGCGAGCAACCCAATAAGCCTAATTTACTCGCACATTGCATTTAAATCTTGATCTCCACAATCAATCAAATTCTCAAAGAGAGAATCCGGACATGAGATCGAAATATTCGATTATGAAATCCATTGAGTAGTGCGACATAAAAAAACAAATTTGTTTGAAAAGTGTACAAGCGAGTTAGGGTTTCTTGTTTTGAGTGGGGTCGGGTCGAGTTGAGTTTTAGTGGGTTGGAGCCCGTGACATATCACGGCATGCCTTGACGACATATACCTTTTGATTGCATACTGTTTTGTGAAAATTCCCATGAGGCATCATTTTGGATAATTATTTTCAAGGAGGTACCACCAAGTGAACTTTATTCCCACTAGATATCACTTTTATAAAAAAAAAAAAATATCCAATCTTTCCGATAGGAATGTACAATCCCTCTAATTGTATAAAAATTGATTAACAAAACTTAGAAGTATTAGCCATGATGTTGTTAGTATACTTAGGCTGAAAATTAGTTAGGTATCTGTAATCTAGGTCAGATGTTGAAGAGCAGACGGCTACAAATGAAGAGTATTGTAAGCCACCAGATGTAGACTATTACAGAAAATTTTGACTAAGCAGTTAAGACATACATGGATAACAAAAGACCTGTAAATATTTCATGATCTAGGATTAAACTTGCAGACAAGAGCCAACACAACAATGCATGGATTGCATCAGATCTGGATGTAGACAAGGTTGCAGCAGTGGTTGGGTGTATACGAGGTCTCAACGATACTAAGTGCAGACTGAGTTCCAACAGACTAGAGTGCAGCAGAGATGATTGCTTTGGTTAGGACAGAAGTCTGAGGATTAATCATATCGAAGGTTTGAGGTTCTGAGTGACAGTATGAGGATCAGAAAAAGATGAGCTGTCACATCAGTGAAGGATCACATGTGACAAGCTGTCACCATCAGGTAAAGTACACAGTCACGGGTTCATTCCCTCAGGCTATAAAAGGGGATCAAAGAGCTCAAAGAACAGTGCTGTTGAACAAGAGATTAAACATACAAGTGTGCAAAAATCAATTTGAATTCAAAAACTGTTCAAGTGAGCTGATTTGCAGAAGAAAAGAAAGAAGAGGGTTCACTAGTCTGCATTGAAGAACAAAAGCTGCAGTAGAGTCCAGCAAGGGATCTGTGCAAAGGGTCTACGTTCTTTGTCTTTGACAAGTTAGGTAGCTTGTAATGGGGTTGTCTTATAAGGAAAAACGAGAAGATAGTGAACTCAGCTCTTTAATTGACTAAACTGCTCAGCAAGGGAAGACTGGACTATGCTCTCGATTATTAGTTGATAATGAATGTTTGAACCAGTATAAATCCTATATTCTTTATTTGCTTTTCATTGTTTTCGAGTTATTAGAACTGTTAGGAATCAATTGCAACAGCAAACAAAGACAAACTCTCAAGATCTAAAGTCTCTGCTGCAGCCCATATCAGTAGTCTGCAAAGAACATTAGTGTATTGAAATTCATCACTCCGCTGTATTACACTGAAAATTTTAATACAACCTATTCACCCCCCCCCCCCCTCCCTCTAGGTTGTACCTGTGGATCTTAATATTGGGATCAGAGCCTGACTTTCCAGACCTTATAGTTTTGGAAAGAATAGGTCATTTCTTTTAATTATTTTTGCAAAGAAGTTGCTAATAGTTCATTTTGTGAAGAAGATATGGCACCTCCAAAGCTACCCAAATGCCCCAACAGTGGAGAGCCACCAGCATACTCATTTGACAAATTCAATCACTGGAAGTTAAGGATGCTTGCACATCTAGATTCAATAGATGAAAGAATGTATGACATCATTACAGACGGACCATACATGCCAAAGATGTTAGATCCAGTTGATGCATCCAGCGAAGTGGACAAGCCCAAATCCCTCTGGACAAAAAAGGACTGAGATCTAGTGCTGGTGGATAGAAGGGTAAGAAATTGAATATTCAAAGCTCTTGATGATGATATGTTTGAAATAGTGGTCCATACAACCACTGCAAAGGAAGCATAGGACGCTCTACTGCTCAGGAATAAAGGAACAAATAAAATCAAGGAAAACAAGAAAGATGTCCTGATGCAGCAGTATGAGTGGGTCTCAATGAGATCAGATGAAAATTTGACCAGCTTCTATGAGAGGTTCAATGTACTCATCAAATAAGACTTTAGGGAAGACTTTTGACAATAAAGAAGTTAACTTGAAGTTCATGAGATCACTCGGTGGGATCTTGGGAACATAGATTACAGCAATAAGGGAGTCCAGAGATCTTGTCAAGATGTCCTTGGCACAGCTGTATGGTGTGCTGCATACCTATAACCTAGAAGTTAAGTTGAAGAGACAAATTGATAAAATTAGGAAAAAAACTCTAGGCTTCAAAGCCCAAGAAAAAATTCAAAGATCCATGATAGAAGAGGAAACCAGTGACACCTCGTCTGCAAGTCAACAAGAAATATCATAAGAACTTGCGCTGATGAGCAAGAAGTTCAGAAAGCTGTTCAAGAAGAAAAACCTCAAAAAACTTCTCAACCAAGGCCAAAGAAGAAGAAAAGAAGGTCTGCTATAAGTCTGAAAAGAGTGGACACTTTGTTACACAATGCAGACGACCTGTATAGGAATCGTCTGCGCAGAGGAACAAAAAGGAATATGACAAAGGAAACTCTGGCAGGAAAGAAAAAGACAAGGCCTATGCTGCTAAAATCTGGAGTGAGACAGACTCAGATGATGAAGAGACAATCTCTAATGCTCAGCTTTGTCTCATAGCAAGGAATGAAGAAAAACAACAGGTATTTGATTTCTCTAACTCAGATGTTACCTTAGAGGAATTGAAGGAGGCACTTCAAGAAACCTCTGAAAGCTTTATTTCCCTCTTAAGGGAATATAAAGAGAATCTCGAGCTGATTGCAAATCTCAAAGAGAATTACAATCTAGCATCTGAAGAGATTAACTGTAGAACAGAAGACCTAGCAGTGGCTCAAATGGGCTAAAAAAATCAGACGAGAAGGTAAAGCTTCTCAATACAATGGTGGAAACACTCACAAAGAGAAACGCTGAGTTACAGGCTCAAGTAGATGCATGGAATGGAAAGACCCTGAGCTTGTAAAAAATAAAAACATGGGTCAATCCTCACACTCAAACGGGATTGATAGTGTCACAATCAGTCAGAAAGAGGCAAAGCAGACTTCTGCAAAAGTCTTGTAGAAGGATAAAATCTCTACTGAACAAGGAGAGTAGAAGAGTAAGGCCTCTACTGCTCAAACCCAAATAGTTAAATCCTTCAGTGAAGTATCAGCATGAACTTGTGTAGAACACTACAAGGTGCAAAACGTCTGGGATCGTAAGATTAACGCCAACAAAAGGCCATACAGACCCCAATATACACCAAACTATTAAGTATGGAACAATACTTCCAATATTGCATGGAAAAAACCACATCTGAAGCCCGTCTGCACATGCATAATGCAACAGAAGAGGTGGAGAAACACTAGCAGACCACCAGGACAATAAGACCAAGGGTCTATTGCAATACTTGTGGCAAACCCAGCCATAAATCATTCGAATGTTGGACTCCACACAAGAAAATTATTCAAGTGTGGATACCCAAAACTAACAAGTAAGGACTCATTTGTAGGTACCATGTACAAGGCTTTCAATTCTTTATTTTAGGAACAAAAAGATGAAACATGGTACTTGGACAATTGGTGCTTAGGATACGTGACTGGAAATATAAGCATATTGAAAGATTATATGAAAGAGGAAGGACCGATAGTCATCTTTGTAGGAGGAAAGGCATGTAAAACTAAAGGTTATGGAATCCTTGGTACAGGTTCCTTAATCTTTAGAGATGTGGCTTATGTTAAAGGATTAGAACATAATTTGCTTTCCATCAGTCAATTATGTGATAAAAATTATGATGTTTCCTTTACTCATGATTCATATCAAGTAAAAGATAAAACCACCAATGAAGTCAAACTGAGAGGAACTAGAAAAGGAAACATTTATGCAGTAGACTCCAATTCATCCCAGTCGGCACAAATTACATGCTTTTATACCAAAGGTGCTGAAGATACAAACTGGTTATGGCACAAAAGATTAGCTCACCTAAATTTCAAAACCATAGCTAAGCTGTCATCAAAAAACTTGGTAAGAGGACTTTCTCAATTCAAGTTCAAGAAAGATAAGCTGTGTAAGTCATGTCAAGAAGGCAAGCAAACTAGAGCAAACTTCAAATCAATAAATTCATCAGAAACAGTTAGAGTCCTTGAACTGCTGCATATGCATCTTTTTGATCTAATTGAAGTAGAAAGCTTAAATAGAAAGAAGTATATCCTAGTTATAGCGGATGACTACTCAAGATATTCATGGGTAATATTTTTGCATAAAAAGAATGAAACCTGCAGCCTGCTGACTAGATTTCTAAGACAAATACAAAATGAAAGAGGTACTGAGGTAGTCACAATTAGGAATGATCATGGTAGTGAATTTGATCAAACAAGAGTTGATAATTATTGTGATGATCAGGGTATTAAACATAACTTTTCAGCACCTAGAACGCCTCAGCAAAATGGTGTAGCAGAAAGGAAGAATAAGAAACTCATAAAAGCAGCCAGAACAATGCTTGCTGATGCAGATTTACCTAAAAGCTTCTGGGTTGAAGCAGTAAACACTGCATGTTATGTTCAAAACAGGTGTCTTATACATAAGTTGCAAAAAAAAAAAAAAAAAAAAAAAAAAAAAAAAAAAAAAAAAAAAACAAGACTCCTTATGAATTATGGAAAGGAAAGACACCAAGTGTCCAATACTTTCATGCTTTTGGATGCAAATGTTATATCCATAATAATAATAGACATCATGTAGGAAAATTTGACTCTAAGACAGATGAAGGAACATTTCTAGGATATTGCACAACTAGTAAAGCCTTCAGAATGTATTACAAGAGAACAAAAACAGTTGAAGAGTCAGTTCATGTTTCTTTTGATGAATCTGAAATATTCATTCGTACTGCTAATGTCTTTAATGAGGAATGTGTATGCATAGATGATGAACAGGATGCAAACAAGAGCTCCGATGTTACAAAAAAAAGGATGAGCAGTCTGCAAACATACAAGAAAACAATGTTGCAGCAGAGGCAGAACAGCCAATGATGCAACAACAACTGGATAACATCACCATTGATCAAGACAAAAGGAGATGGATCAAGGCACATACACAAGATGACATCATTGGAGACAAGGATACACCAGTGCAGACTAGATGAACAACAACCAGAGAATGTCTGTCTGCATGCTTCATATCAGAAATGGAGCCAAAGACAGTCAATGAAGCTCTGAGTGATCCAAATTGGATTGATGCCATGCAGGAAGAGCTAAAGGAATTTCAAAGGAATGAAGTATGGTATCTGGTGTCTAGACCTAAAAATTATCCAGTTGTTGGCTGTAAATAGCTATTCAGAAATAAGATTGATGAAAATGGAATAGTTGTCAGAAACAAAGCCAGTCTAGTGGCAAAAGGTTACTCACAGGAAGAAGAAATTGACTTTGATGAAACCTTTTGTCCTTGTTGTAAGACTAAAAGCAATAAGAATGTTCCTTGTCTATGTTGCATATCAAGGATTCAAAGTCTATCAGATGGATATAAAGAGTACCTTCCTCAACGGAAAGCTGCAAGAAGAGGTTTATGTTGAGCAGCCTCCTGGATTTAAAGACTTTGAACATCCGAATCACGTCTAGAGGTTAGACAAAGCATTATATGGCTTAAAACAAGCTCCAAGAGAATGGTATGAAACTCTGTCAACTTTTTTGTGTGAAAATAATTTTCAGAGAGGAAAGATAGATACCATCTTATTTCTTAAGAAACATAAGGACCATACACTCTTAATGCAAATTTATGTGGATGACATTATATTTGACTGCACTAATAATAAATTGTCTGAGAGATTTGCTGCCTTAATGAAATCAAAATTTCAAATGAGCTTAATGGGAGAGCTAAAATATTTTCTAGGACTTCAGGTACAACAGCTAAACAGTGGAATATTCATAAATCAAGCTAAATACCTGAAAAATATTGTCAAGAAATATGGACTAGAAAATACAAACCATATGAAAACTCCTATGAGCTCAGCTGCAAAGATAGATAAAGATGAGAGTGGGAAAGTTATTAACCAAACAATGTATAAGGACATAATAGGATCACTTCTGTACCTGACTGTTAACAGATCAGACATCCTATACTCAGTCTGCGTATATGCTAGATATCAATCTGATCCCAAAGGATCCTATCACACTGTAGTAAAGAGAATCTCGAGATATCTCAAAAGAGCTCCAGATCTAGGTGTATGGTATCTTAGGGAATCAAAGCTATTCAGATCCAGACTTCGCAGGCTGTAGAGTTGATAGGAAGAGCACCAGTGAACATGTTAATTTCTTGATGCAAGATTGATATCATGGTTCAGCAAGAAACAGAACACAGTGTTTACCCCTACTGTAGAAGCGGAATATATAGCTGCTGGAAGTTGTGCTGCACAGGTACTATAGATGAGGTCACAGCTTGCAGACTATGGTATGACGTTTTCTAAAACTTCAATATTTTGTGACAACACGTCTACAATGGCAATTTCAGAAAATCCAGTTTTTCATGCCACGACCAAGTATATTGATGTCAGATATCACTTTATCGGAGATCATGTGCAAAACGGTCATATTAAATTGCAATATATTCCAACAGAAAACAAATTATAAACATTTTTACAAAGCCTCTTGATGAGAGCAAATTTATTCAATTCCGAGGTGAATTGGGTATGATTGATTTAAAGCAGTAAACCGACCAAAATGCTCTACTGCATATATGGAACGCAGTCCAGCATTCTATTTACCCTACTACATTTTTATTTTTGGAAAGAAATAATATTTTAAAATTGATTGTCTAAAATTCCGCAATGGTCAAAATCAGTGACTGAATTTGCGCAAAGGCTAGCTATTGATTAGCAACGGTAACTTTTTTCAAAGATTATAAATTTCAAAATTTTTCCAACTAAAAATACTTTTACTCTCTCACTCTCTCACTCTCTCACTCTAAACATTCTAACTCTCTCTCTCTCTCTCTCTCTCTCTCTCTTTAACGCTCTACTGCAAACCCTAGTTTGCGAATTCTTGCAATTCACTTTCACGAACTCGAAAATTCTTCCAATTTCACTGAAAATGATCTACATTCGATCTAACTCGCCTCTTAAGAGCGACAAATCTCAAGAGCAATGAAGCCCAACAAGAAAGGTTAAGTTGCAGACGGGAGTGGTTCTTGATTTCGAGACATTGAAGAATGAATCAGATGAAGTGAAAGAAATATCCGAACTAATTCAAGATGCATGTCTCAAGTATATCTGTGAGAAGACAAGTAGAATCTATGACGATGAAGTACATGACTTGATTGAGAATTCTAAGGTTGTTGAGGATTTTCAAAGTTTCACTTACACATCCAACAAGAAAGTGAAGATAAGCATCACTCCAAAGGACTTTGAGCAGCTATTTGGAGTCTCAAATGAAGGATCTAGAGACATCCCACCCTCTGTGGTGACTGATGGGAGGCACGCAATGCCTAGTGAAGAAAGACAGAAGGAAGGGATACGAACCATTAAGAAATATCTATCCAAGGAACACAAGCTACTCGCAGACGTTGTAAAGAAGGTGATTATGTCTAGGGAATTCTCCAAGGATCAGATCACTTATGACCAACAAGAAATAATGTGTGCAATCCTCACCAAACACATGCTCAATTGGGCCAAGCTGCTTATGTATCAACTGGCAAAGGCAGTAGAGGCTAAACCGCCTTTGTTTGGAAGTGCCATAAGCATCATTCTGAAAGAAAAAACTCAAGCTATCTGACAAGGGAGGTAGGCCAAGGACTATGGCAAAAGCATATTGATGTGCGAAAGATTGGAAAGTAGCCAATTGGCTTCTCAAAGAAACCTGTAGCAGTGCAAACTAAGGGAAAAGATACAAACCAGTCTACAAAGAAGGAGCCTGAAAGGACTAAAGGAAAGCTAATAAAAAAGGCACCAGAAACTAAACCAAAGCAAACAAGAGTTGCCATGAGAAAACTTATCCTGCAGACCTCGGAAGAGCAGATAATATCCGAGCTCCCTGCTGCATAACCTATAGAAATAGAGGCAGAAGCACAGTCTGCACCAACAGAAAAGCAAACTGAGACCAGCTCTCAAGAACTAACAATAATAGCAGCAACTGAGGCATCATCCTCAAATACCTTACCACCAAAGGAGCCAGAGATTACAGCACTTCATGATGCAAACATAGCACTGAAGTATCTGAAGGCTGGTGCTGATAAAAACCTTCAGAATCTCATTTTAGAAGCTCAGAAAAGCTATAAGGAAATCAAAGAAGGACCACAAGCAAAACTCAGGCAAGAGCTAGGTGCACAAGGCTACACAAGAAAGGAGATTGAAGCCATTGAAGCCAAGCTCAGAAGGATGCAGACTGAGTAACCACAAAGCACCTCTACTGCAAGTTCATTGACAATAAGGACTACTACAACTGAGACATTCACAACAACAATCATTCCTGTACCTTAAACAGGAATGGAATTGGCTGTTGTTGACGCTGACTAGCCCTCAACTACATCAGAAGTATGGGCCACAACAACAACCACAATCACACAATCTCCAGAAAAGGAAGAGATCATAAAAGCACTGCAAACCGTCCAAGCCATACAAGAAAAGGTTCTAGACAACAGAGCCAAGACTGATGAAATGCTGGACAAGCCTCGGAAGAAAACAATGATCTAAAAGTTCATCAAGGAGCACAAACTTCCAATCAAGAGGAAGTCCAAGGATGCAAGGCCAAAACTCATTCCATCGGGACCAACCACGAGATACAGGATAAATGTAGACGGTTCAAGGACTGAAATTGGAACAATTGATGGCGTGACAGAGGCAGAAATTGATCAACTGGTTCAAATTCAAAGAATGGAGGTAAACAAGAAGAAGAGACCTACTGAACCCTACATATTGTTCAGTGGAGCACTGAAATCAAGGACTCAACACTCAAGACCAGAAGATACAAATAGGCACAACTGCAACATGTTGAGTTTGTGTACACTCCAGAAGTAGAGGCAGAGCTGAAAAGGCTTATTAACAAACATGTTCGGGGTGCAACTCTTGAAATTTTTGACTATTTGTCAAAACCATTAGTTGGCAGAGCACCATCACCAGGAGATAATGATGATGGTGATAATGAATTCCGACAACTAGAAGACCATGATAATGATGACATCATTGATGAGGTTGCTGAAGAAAGCATCAAGGATCAATCCACAACAGAACTATCTATTGCAGAAGAACCTGCAGTAGAGTCACCTGCAGCCGAGTCTCCAGCAGCAAAGCCTATACCATCAGAATCAGCAGTACAGGAGGAAACAATAGTAGAAAAATCATAGAACAGTGAGGTGTCAATAGAAATGGTCACAAAAACAGAACTAACAGTAGAGGGATCACCAACGAAGGAGGGCCTCCCATCAGCACCATTAATCAGGAATACAACAGAGACTGCCACAGAAGAAACTGTTATAGACTATCAGCAGACCACTGAGCAAGCACAGTTCACTCAAGATACAACACTTGATCTCACTCCCACATAAGTAGAAGAAGTGGCCATAGTGGAAGATGAATCAGCTAAAACTACCTCAATGCCAAGAGAGAAGCAGACTGCAGCAGAAGGCACTTTCAAAGGTGTCACTCTTGAGGAAATCAACAAACACTTGATGAGGGCACTCCCTCTGGCCAGGAGAACATGCAAAATCAAGTTATATCCCCACTAAACCTGGAGTTTTCACCTCCCTCTTCATTTGGAATGGTGCAGGCTAGGGCAGATCCACCATGAGTAGGTTTCCCTCAAGGCCTACTCTACAGTGGTGCATCCGACATTCCGATGACACCCCAGACTGCAGCTAGAAGTCTGAGACAAGCCCTTGCAGACGTTAGATTAACATCAATCCATGTAAGGCCATCCTCTACTCCATGAACAATGGCCAAAACAGAACCTTCTGCACATCAATAGTTATCTCCAACAGAGACTACAACGGAGTACAGACTCAGACAACTAGATCAGGAGATCTATAACATGCATCGGTGGACAAAGGATGCATTCAAGGACCTACTTGACAGACTCGAACCAATTACGGACGAGCTGGAAGCTGAGAAGACTACCAGAACAAAATGCTTTGCTAACTTCCACGACTCTCTCTCTCCAATATGGTTGAAGGCCTCATAGATCAAATATAGAAGGCTAATGCCCTAAATCTTCAACAATACAGGCTCAGTTCTTTAAACTTGAACAAACTCAGGGGTCAACGCACAGCTGATCTTCGCAAACTGCAAGATTCTTTGAAGACCACCCAACAGCAGCTTAAGAGACACATTCTCAACAACGACATAAGGCTTAACTTTTGGAAAACAAGTTTCAACTTGAAACTGCCAAAGCCACACTTGCTCAACAGACAACTATCTCTGAACTAAGACAACTATTTTTGAACTGAAAGCCCTTAGAATTACAATTAAAGCCCTTATAGTAGCCCTAAATGCTAACAAAAAGGGTGAGAAGACAGCAGAAAAGAGGAAAGAGGCAACAAGGCTCTCCGGGGAGAAGACAACAGAGAAAGCTATAGCAAAGTAGACCGCAGACAAGCATAAAAGAAAGTCAGCTGCACCCGCAGAAGAAGAGAGGGTAATAAAGCTGCAGAGGCATCAGGAGAGGTCGTCAAGCCAAAGGTCTCAGGAGGAGAGGTCATCAAGGCATAGAACTCAAGGGGAGCAAACCTTACAAGAAAGGCCTTAAGGGCATAGATCTCAAAGGGAACAACTTCACAGGTAAAAGGTCATATCATTTGCTGCACATTAGTCTAAGAAATTAGATTAAGCTTCTTTTATTCAAACAATGTAATTAGATAGTTAGTTTGTTGTTTTACTTAGAAGTTTAGTTAGCATCAATTTAGGGGAGATTGATAGGAATGTGCTATCCCTCCAGTTGTATAGAAATTGATGAACAAAACTTAGAAGTATTAGACATGATGTTGTTAGTCTGCTTAGGCTGGAAATTAGTTAGGTATCTGCAGTCTAGGTCAGATGCTGAAGAGCAGACGACTACAGATAAAGAGCATTGTAAATCACCAGATGCAGACTACTACAGAGAATTTTGGCTAAGCAGTTAAGACATGCATGGACAACAAAAGACTTGCAAATGCTTCATGATCTAGGATTAAACTTACAGGCAAGGGCCAAAACAGTAATGCATGGATTGCATTAGATCTGGGCGCAGACAAGGTTGCAGCAGTGGCTGGATGCAGACGAGGTCTCAACGGTACTAAGTGCAGACTGAGTTGCAGCAGACTAGAGTACAACAAAGATGATTGTTTTGGTTGGGGTAGAAGTCTGAGGATTAATCACATCGAAGGTTTGAGGTTCAAAGCGACAGTACGAGTATCAGAAAAAGGTGAGCTATCAACATCAATGAAGGATCACATGTGACAAGCTGTCACCACCAGGTCAAGTACACAGTCACGGATTCATTCCCTCAGCATATAAAAGGGGATGAAAGAGCTCAAGGAAGAGAGCTGTTGAATGAGAGATTGAACATACAAGTGTGCAAAAATCAATCTGAATTCAAAAACTATTCAAGTGAGCTGATTTGCAGAAGAACAGAAAGAAGAGGGTTCACTAGTCTACATTGAAGAACAAAACCTACAGTAGAGTCCAACAAAGGATCTGTGCAAAGGGTCTAGGTTTTTGCCTTTGACAAGTTAGCCAGCTTGTAAAGGGGTTGTCTTGTAAGCAAAAACAAGAAGATAGTTGTAATGCCCCCAACTTTCCGTGCCGGAAGACACGTGGGCGTTACGCCGTCACGAACCCGGTCCGTGACAAGGCTGAACAAACCAAATGGGTTTTAGGGGTATAGAAGTCAAGAAAACTATAAACAGTAACCACAGTCATAGCTTACAGTCCCGAATACCTGTTTAGTTACAACATTAAAGCGGAAGTTATGCAGATCGTTTATTACATTTAAACAATACATCTGATCTGCTATAATATCCGAAGTAGGTGAGATCATCTATATGCATGCAACCTCACACTATCTGCAATTGAAAAACATAACCGTGAGCTAATGAAGCTCAGCAACCTCAGGTGTATGAATCCCAATTACAAGGAACTTTCGCTAACGGCTATGGCGACCGCCGAAAGTCCCTACAATATTTTTATATATATAGGAAAATATGGACGCCATATCACTCAACATCGTTTCTCATCGCTTTATATGGCTTTGTATCGCTTTTAAGAGTGATTCCTTTCTTTTGCATTAATTTAGGGTTCATGACTCGACTCAAAAACAGCGAAAACTCCAAGGATATGACCGACTCGGAGTACAGAGATAAGATGAAGTGTCAATCGTCAGCCGGGCTACCCAATAGATTCTATTTTCACACCTGCCTACTCTGTGCATCGCCTTGCGCCTCTTGTGCGCATTCAATGAGGTATCATTTGCCTGCATTGAGATAATTTGGGTCTCCCTGCAAAGAGTAACTTGTGGCGCCGTTAGAAACGCGTAGAAGTCACTGCATGCATGCAAAGAGGATGGGGGATGCCCATCGCTCCCTAGCTAGTTCTCACCAGTGACGATGACTCAGAGGATAATACAGGAGTGCAATGACTCAAACCCAAGCCACCGAGGCTATTCAAAGAAAAAGATGATCGCAATGAATCGAAGAAGGGACACCATGTTCGACCTTCTCAATAATTCCAGGAAAACGACCAACGATCCAACGGATCCACAAGGGATGTCAATGCCGTCCTTATCAATTCAAGGAGGCGGTATTTCTTATTCGTTAGCTTTTCATTAGTTCACATGGATAGTGTAACTATGCTCCACATCCCTCATTCCCTTTTTATTAATCATTTAGTGGTCGCTTTCATTTATTTCCCGTGAGAGTATATACATTATAAGGGTGCATTCTAGTTCATTTCAACCCCAAATACCCCACCGTATGTCAAACGTGATCGTATAAGCACGTTTGACGTTATATTTCCATGCGTATGAGTTATGTATCTCAAATACGCATTTAGGTTTAAGGTTCGAGGCACGAAAATGTAATTTTCCTGGCCAGAAGGTCGTCGCGGGCGCGATCAGGCGTATCAAATGCCTATTTTTCTCCCGTCGCGGCCGCGACCCAAAATGGTCGTGGGCGCGACTGTTCACTGCCCAGAATCCTGCAGGAAACCTCTCTGTCCGACACCGGATCCCTCAATACGCACACAACGCATCCAAACCATTTCACACATATCAAATACACCAAAGCATGCACGGAAGCAAAGAATATATGTGAATGAATAAAAGAGGCGTCTCAGACGAGTGAGGTTACCTCGATCGTCGATGATCCTTAATGCACACGATCACACGAACGAATCCGTTGATATTCAATAGACAAGCTGTCGGTGTTGACTCTCCCTCCGGTTGCCGCTGTCCTTGTTCTTGCAGCGTTGTGGTGATGAAAACAATGAGAACGAATATGGATTGATGATGAGACGATGAAGATGTTGATGATGCTCGCGTTGGTGGTGATGAATGGTGAAGATGATGGCTGAGGCGGCTGCCGGCTACTGTTGAGGTGCTGGTGGCAGCGTTGGTGGCAGGCAGGAGTGATGGAGAGAAAGTGGGAGAGGTGGAAGTGGTGGTGGAAGTAGGCGGGAGTGGGGAGAAAGTGGCGGGAGAGTGGGAAGTTAGGTAAGGTGGGTGAATATCCCATGTTCCGTCCCACGATACGTCTGATTCAGTCCAATATTCACTATAATTTCGCAATATTAATCCATAAAAAATCTATTTACACCGATAGGTTTATCCCGTGTATAAAAATATGACCTCCCAAGTCATAATCCATTATTTTTGGGATTAAAATCGCGAGCCCTTACGCGCAACATTTATAACGTTATAACATTGTAACGTTATTCGTTCGTAACGTTTATTGGCGCGTTCAACTTATCATCCCAAAATATT